>JAQGCS010002115.1:0-11130 GCA_034702105.1 Fuscozetes fuscipes
GTGTTGTGCTGCAGCAGACATGGCTCTGGTCTTAACTTTGATGGTCAGATGAAAGTGAAAGCAAACGTGTCGTCAATTCTTCGTTTGTTTTGATTTGTTTTCGTAAATCAATGCCAACGTGTTTTGGGATTTAAATCATTCATTCAATTAATCATTTAACTGAATTCACACTTTAGTACTTTTTCTTAGGATTTACTCATTTTTTTCATCTAATGTGTTGAAACAAATAGTATTAAATTTCATGAATAGTAAACTCAGTTCATTGTAGTGCGAAAAAAATCGGTTCAATTGTCAAAAACGTTTCCATAAGAAACGTATAAAAAATTATTAATTATTAGTAATAATAGTAATTAATTTGTAAAAAATTTAATAAAAACTATAATCACGTGACAAAAATATAACCCATTTTTTAACCCATATGTCTGGGAAATTCAATACACCTACAATACAATACAATACAATACACGGTTTGCGTTCTCCTGTTTTTAAATCCCTTTTCGCAACGAAATTCTTCAATATCAACTTACCCAGCTTAATAAGACTTAACAAATGGCTTAACGAATGCAAAGGTGACCGGAGAAATTACGTCAAAAAATCTGCCCAGCTAATCTAACCCCAAAACAAAACAATGAGCCACCAGCATAAGCTGAAAAAAGTATAGAAACACATGCACTTGCACATGCACACTTGCTATGCGTGAATGAGAGATAACCCTTAAACATTTTAAGTGAACTGGCCCATCTTATAATAATTGAAGAGAGTCAAACCCAATTTTTATTTGTCATCATTGTGGATTACATTAGAAATAATCCTTGCGTACATTTGATATTTAATAAAAACCCATTAAATCCATATTGGACAGTGATTAGCACAGAATTAAAATTGACAATGGTGTGCTTGTTAAAGAGCATTTAGTGTTGTGCTAGTTTAAATGATCTGATTTGTTCAGAAATCATTTGTAATATTTTGTATTAAGGCTCACACTTTTCCATTGTGTTTGAGAATTAAAAAAATACTGTAATAATAATATTTGATGAGAGTCTGTGCCACACAGTAGGCTCTCCTCCCAACAAAAATACTGTCCAAACGGAGGCACAGACTTATTGTGTGTAATATTTTTTGTGTTATTTGTTTTTGAACTCATATTTTTCATCACCACTGATATCAAGTGGTGTTCCCTCACACCAGAGCCCATCCACTAACACAACAACAGGATCTGAGACATCCCATAAAGACAATGGCAACTCTGACATCATCCACATCTCAGCCTCAGTCCTACTTCATGCGGTTCAGTTCGCACTCGGCAGCCCTGTCCCGATCACTGCTGGGCCTACTGTCGGAGTCATACTGTACTGATGTACACATAAGTACCGGACATCAGTCGCAGACTATTAGAGCGCATAAAATAATTTTGAGCGCATTTTCGCCTTATTTCAAATCACTGTTCAGCTCATTGCCCAGCAATCAGTTCCCAGTGATTATCATCAGGGAAATACCCTACGACATCCTCCGCACCATTATCGAGTTCTGCTATCGGGGTGAGTATTTCCAGTTACTATAATTGTGTGCCCTTTAAGTCCATTCATGTTTATTGAGGTTATGCTTAGCCTAAAAACATGTGTCACTCACTTTTTTTAGGCTAACCCTTTGATCTTTAGTTTAAATATTTGAACTAGACTCAAATCACCTTGATCACACCCTTCACGTATCTTGATCATGTTAAAAGTGAATGGATTACAAAAAATGATAAACTTGTCAAGTAAAATAAAAGTTGGGGTTCAGCTTATTTTAATAGCCCAGGGCTCATTTTTATTTATATTTTATGATTAGTGGCGTGATGAAGACCTTGCTAAATTGAGCGAACTAATTCGGTAATTCCCCTGAAGGCTAAAAACCTCATTGACTTATTGCATGTTTAAAAGAAAGTAAATTCCAAACATCCTGTGCGTTTTATCATACGTATTTTTTTATAATTGCTAAGCTGTCATCGATAAATATATAAATGCATTGCTCATTTTTATCTTGTCTTACGCCAATATCAAATTGCAAGCTCAAGATTCAAAGCTGTTTAAATGAGGCACAGCCAAGCTCATCAGCTTGGTGGAAGAAGGATTAGGAAGGGATTTTAAACAGCCACAAATTTAAGATGGGTCAGATACTGAGCAAAATGAGGGGTCACCATTTTGTTCCTGAATTATGTCTAGTATAGTTGACATCTCCTTGGCTATATCTGTTTGAATAAATATCCAATTATCTTGTTTACGGACTTTGTGCTTATTTTAATTTTCCATCCTTGTTAAAGTGCAATCGATAAAAAAGCACTCGTATTAATTGTAAGTATTTGAGATGCGCTTGCTAGATTTGTTTCCAAAAATAAAACTAAACTATACTTTCCTTTCATTAAAAAAATTAATGATTTTTTTCTCTGATATGAATTTAATTTATTCTTTATTTGTCTCATGACTACTATATAAAGCGTTAAATTTAATTAATTTCTTGTTAAATTTTACATGAAAATTGATCCGTGCAAATAAACAGCACTAAAGGAAATTAGATTTTTATTTTTAAATTCTAGGAAAAGATTTTTGTAATTTTCATTTGTTTTGAAGTAAACGAGAAAAACATTTGTATGAAAATCAGCAAAAATTATAATTTTTTTTATTTAGTGTTCTTGTCCTCCATTTTTCGCACAGCACTCGTTTTTTTCCTGAGCGACGATAAAATTTGGGATATTTTTTCTGCTCATTTCATTCTCGTAAGTCATTTGATTAGGAAATTGAAAGGATGGGTAGAAAAGCGAGGGGATAGCATTTGGGGCAATAAAAAAATCGAAATTTCCATTTTTCGACACTTAATATATCGCATTTGTACAGTTAAAACTCGTTCGTGTCCCTTGGTCGGTTCCAAAAAATTCGAGCGACCTCAGCATTAATTAATCTAAGTGTTGTAACAAGTTTACAGATTTTTAAAAATAATTTTAAACTAATTGAAATTGAAAATTAGTTGAAATTTACATTTATTTTTATTTATCTTGGTAAAAATATGTTATGTGAAAGTTTTTTGTTTTTAATATTTAGTAATTGAAGTTAATTAAAGTTTTGACTTATATAATAATAACAAAGGTACTACCCAGCTGGGGATTCGAGTCGTACAATGTACGGAAACCTAGATCAATGATCTTAGAATATGGAAAACAGGATTGAGCTAGGAACACGAACTCGAGTTTTTATTGTATTACAGTTGTTTGCTGTGAGGGATACGAATGAAACTCATTGAAAAAGCACTAAAATCTATTACATTGGTTTTAATGAAGGGCAGAATATAGAACCTAGTCAGTGAAAGGAAGGAGAGGTCCACGATCGAGTTTTTACTGTATATAGTTTTGTAAGCCTTCCCCTAATTTTTGCTTAAATAAAAAAAAAGAAACTCATCGCTCATATTTCATCAGCGTTTTTAAACTTTGTCAAACAATAATCTTCCCTTCGATTTTGTCTATGTGTAGCCAAGGTGGCAAAACAGTAGTCTCATTATAAAACTGACTGTAAAATTCATTAACTTAATTGTATTTGTCCATGTGATTACCAAGCAAGGTGTCTTTATTTTAAATGACCTTTCCTTCAAGCATTTAATTTTAAACTAAGCTAGATCAAGCTTGACAACCCTCGTTACACCAATAAACCTTGCTCATCTCTGTCAGCCTTATTGATAAGCGAATAAAATTATGGAAAATGGGGACAAATACTATGCTATTATCTAGGACAAAAGCAATGAATCGAACCTGGTATAAATTATTCAAAACCCGGGGCATTACAATAGAAAACATTTGATCCTAATCTAACATTTCGGATTGAGCCCATCCCTACTGGCGAACCTAACCACGAGTTTACCATTCTTGTGTATGTCGCACACTCTCTCCCCTCTCCCATTCATTAGACTATTAAATGATATGATAAATGGATGAACGAGTTCTTAGAAGAGAAGGAGGAGAGGAGGAAAGGGGGGAAAAGTACACTAAAATCGAAATAAATATAAAAATTTTAGAAAAATCGATAAAATTTTATATTTTTCCTAAAATGAATGCTATTATTGTTATTATTATTATTCATAAGAGAGAGAGAGAGAGAGAGAGAGAGAGAGAGAGAGAGAGAGAGAGAGAGAGAGAGAGTTATTGAAATAAAACTTTCCCCAAAAATGTAATGTTTTTACTTGAATTCTGAATAAACGGGTGAATTGTATGCGTAAAATGAATAAAGAAATTAAATTTCAAATTGATTTTTGTCATAATTTTCTACTTGTCTTCTGATTGGTCCGCATTTTGCCCCTACAGTAATTTTCAATTTGCATGAGAATAAGCAAGAATTGATTTTTTACTTTAGCGATATTTATAGCAACTATTTAAAATTCACAGTTTCATAATTTCTTCTAATGGAGTATTTTTATATCGTGTTTATGTGTTTTTCCATTAAATGACAAACACATTATCTTTTGTTGCCTTGGCCAATTAATTATAATTGTTATCACACCTAATCTGGTTTATATAACTGAACAATGCCAGCTTATTTATACTTGACGATTTTTAAAACAGTTTGGATGATGAACTTTGAACCTGATACTTTCGTCTAGATACTTTTATCTTGTCTATTCGTTTAAAATTGCATTGATTGTAGTCTATTTATTGATAAATAAGATAAATTATCAAGCAACTTTGATTCAATTTTCAAGTCAATTTAGAAAATTTCCAAAACAGCTAAACTTATAGCTAATTGAGTGTAAAAATACAGTTTTTCAGATCGAATATCATTCATTAAATACCATGGTTACCTTAAACCCACAATTTTAGTATCTTACCTAAAAATAGGCTTAATTACTTCCTCGTTAAAAACCCCAATCATTAAATTCCCCAAAGTTTCAAATTAACTAAAATTGTGCACTCTCATATTGTAGGCGAAATCCTTGTGCCCCGGGACAAGTTGGACGACATCGTCTCTGCGGCCAAATTCCTGCAAATCGAAGGCGCCAAAGACTTCATACTTCCGAAACACCAGTCCAGTGGACAGCCGGCACAGCACTCGAACAGCACCGGCACTGCTCTCCACAACGCAAACAACAGAATGCAAATCAATTTACAACAAAATAATATTAACCAAAACTATAAACAACAACAACAACAACAGCACAGCCTTATTGCGCTCCAACAGCAACAGCAGCAGCAGAAACAGTTCAGCCTACTGTCCAAACTCGTACAGAAGCCGCCGCTGCTTAGAGGACCGGCCACTGTAACCACAGCTACTAATGTGAGCGCTGGCGACCACTCGATGCCAATCATCTCAGGTGTTCGACATATTAATGAGAAGGAGTTGAATGACGACCAGAGACAGATCAAGCAGGAGCTCGTCGATGAGGATGTCCTCGACGAAGAGGAGGAGGAGCTCGAGGAAGGCTTGGATGAGATCACTGGTGTTGTAGATGAGGGTCAGAAGAGTGGCGATAAGTCGGGAATGTTCTCTGAGTTCGAAGACCAGAACCGTAATAATGTATCGCTTAATGAGTCGAACAGACAGTCAGAGGACAGCTGTGCCGCTGATGAAGAGCCGATGGACACGGGCGCCGCTATGGGACACATTCTGGCCAAAGTCCCCGCCGGCACCAGTGTTAGCATCGGTGGCGACCCTTCCGGAGGCCAACAAAAGAACGATATCTCGAATGGTATTACTTTGTTTTGCTATAAATCTTATCAAAAGAATTATTGATTTTTAAAAACAATTTTCTTCAGATTTTTTGCTAATCTCTGAATTCATTAAAAACTGAGTGAAAGCCTTCTTTCGCGTCAATTATTCTTTTGCTTTGCATTAAATCGAATTAGAAATGCTTTCAATGAAAATAGATTTTTGTTTTGGAAATACTTTTCTCACTTATTCACCGAATTTTTATCTTTTTTTCTTAAACAAAATGAAAAGATTTTTCGATTTTATCGTTGATTTTAAACTCGAAAATAACACATTTTTTCGCTTTAATTATAGCTTTGATTTTAAAAATAATCCCACACTTTATCTAAAATAAGGGAACAGCCATTTAGTACGTGATTTGAAGTTACAAATTCACCTATTTTGTCGTGATTATCTTGATAAAACATCAAACTATGAGCTTCGTTATTAAATTTTATTCAAATAGACTATTTTTAACAATGTAAATTTGTCCTTTTACTAAAACCCGATTTCAATCAATATAACCTTGGTCATATAACCTTTTGAGTCTAAAGTTTAGATAGGAACTGAAATCTTTTATATTGTTTTTCTTGATTTTAATCTCAAATTAAGCCTCAAACCTTTTAAATAATTTGGTTGAAATAACAGTGGGATTCTTTGAATTTTATTTTATTTTCTCACAATTGCTCTTGCAACTACCTAAAACATATAGCTTTTGGTGAAAATCCATATTACATTTATCAATCATACATAGAATATATCCGGATCCGAAAGTTAGAGCTTAAATATATTTTAATTTAGTTTTAGTAGAATTACGTACCAAATGACTGTTCCATAAAATAATTGACAGATTTTTTCCCAAATGAGTGATTGAATTATTCTTTTCTTTGATTTCAAAATTTAGTTAATATTTTGTTTTAAATGAAATTTTGATTTTTCCAAAAATCATTGAAAAAATACTTTTTTATTCTCTTCTCTAATATTAATCTCTTTTCTAATTTTCAAAAAAATACAATCAATCAATGATTCCAAGGCTTTGATAGATACCAGCCCTTCAAGAATCGACTGGTGCTCTATATAGACAACTAATTATTCTATTATAACCTTGCGCCTTATTTAAAATGAACTTGAACTTAATTGTCATTAATTTAATTCAAGAATTTTTCACTTTTTCTTCGTTTGACAAAATTTACTGTAATTTCCCACAAAATTTTGAAAACTACAGTCAAATCCCATTATTTATGACACTTTCCATTATGTACTTCCAGTGCCAACCCAGGGATCTGAAGAGGATCTGCTCGAAGAGGAAGAGGAGGAATATGAGGATGAGTTTGATGAGGAAGAAGAGGAGGGCGAACCCACAAACCCAATGGATTTACTGAACGTCAATTTGTCAGAAACGGACGAATCGCACAACCCTTTGACGGGAGCGGACATGAACTCGGCAGCAGCCCGTGCCATAGCAGCGTCCACACTGGCCTCGTTCGGCACTAATCTGGACCTGGATAGCGAGGCCTCACAGGGCTCACAGTCGGGCCAATACGGCGGTAGTCCTTCGCTTACCATAAGTACAGTTGGAGGCGCTGAACGAAGGGGAAGAGGAAGGCCTCCCAAATATGGTTTGACTCAATTTTTTTAATTTGAAAAATTGAACTAATATTATGTTTATTACTCCAGAGATGGGAACGGCATTCAGCGGCCAGTCGTCAACAGCCAGCACCTCATCAACATCGGTCACACCACTTGCATCACAGTCTGGCGGAACGGGAGGTTCGCCACAACACCAACAGTCCATTACAATCACAGCATCGCCGCAAATGGCCAGCACTTCATCCGCTGCCGCCGCCGCACAGTCTGCCGCGTCGAGTCGTTCGCGTCGCGGTAGGCCGCCATCAATGCCCGAAGAGCTGCTCCGTTCGCTAACCGGCCGTCTGGACAAAGCACACCATAAGTGTCCCCACTGTCCGCAAATATACTACGGCTATCACGCGATGAGAGATCACATAACGTCTGTCCACTTGAACTCTGGCGAGAAATACATCTGCAATCTGTGTAATAAGGAGTATACCTGGCGTATTACACTGCGCAAGCATCTCAAATTCCATCATGGTGTTCACCCGGACCAGGTGGGCAACGCCTGATCGCTGGCACAGCCCTCCGACACTTTGGCCCCCAAAAAACAAACGCATTTAATTCCATTAATATTTGATAACATTTTTCCGATTCAATCGATTCTTCTGCTGTTCTTCGTATCAGTGATGTAGTGGTCTGTTATGTCATACCTGAGCCCTCTATTGGCACGACCTCTACTGATATGACCTTTTGATATACTTATTGTAGAATTTGTTACACATTTTTGGATAGTTTTGTCCCAATTTTATGTCAAATATCCGAAACATTTTTATCTTATTATAGAAATATGTTTTGATTTTAATTTAGAATATTATTCGTGTAATTCCTCTGATTTTATTTGTGTTATGGTTTCCCAGAAATCCGGTCAAAGACTTAGGAATTCCTAATTTGTGTCTCAGATTTTCAGTGAAAATCAATATCCCTTTCATAGGAATTCCCACCAAAAATGCTATTAATTTAAGTAAGAATTATATGCAAAACAACAGACGAAGCAAAAGATTTAGTGAAAAATATTCGCAAAAAATGAAAATCCATTAAAATATTTGAAAACAAATACATTTCAGTAGTTTTTGATGAAAAAATTATATATTCTTTAGATGAGAGACAAAAAAATTTATTCTTACGGTACGTGTGGGGTCTACCCGTCCCTAACCTTTCCTTCCGACGACTAGGAGCGGACAGACCCAACACTTACTGAAACGCATAACCCATTCATTTATAATCATTCAATATATGAGTATTTTTCGTGAAATCTTATTTTCAAACAACTCTTGTAATTAATGTCAAGACTTTCGGTTAGATTTTAGAGAAAATCATATATTTCGCTGATTTTTATCGTACGTCCACTTAATCTGAAAGTTTATACGACGAATAAATACCTGGATTATTAACAAAACCAACATTTAACTAATTTAAAGCATTATTTTGTGAACAACTTTTGGCACAAATTTTTTCTTTTAATTTAAATTATTTAGTTTTAGTGATTATCGAAAAAATGAAAGAATGTTTTAAATTTTTACCATGATTATAATTTAGAAGAGTTTTCCGATTAATACTCTATAATATTGAGAAACTCTATTCATCCGATTCTTATAATTATTATTATATATAAATGTTTTGTTTCCTATTTTGTGAATCCTATGCAAGCATTTGATGTAATTATTTGTATGAATAAAAACATTTTTTAATCAAATCAAAGCTCATTAGATTTGATCTTGGTAAAAATTATTTGATAGATCAACATCGAGCTAATTATTTAATGCTAAAATTATTGGTTAGAACCTGTTGGTTACTGCTTTAAAGTTGAACTTGGTGATCATATTGTATTTGACCACCAAATGTCCAAGGATTACTAAATTATAAAGCAAAGGCAGATTTAAAACCCGACTATTTTTATGGATAATCTTTTAACAATAAACGCAACTTGATAGATAATTATAAACATGAGCTCCTATTATTCAAATAATTTTTTGATATATTAGCATTTGCAATTGAGCCAGAATTGCTCTTTATAAGAATTTTAACTAAAAATTAAGAAGCTGAACAATAAGTATCATTGATTTTTTGCCACTTATCCAGCTAATTCATATTGTTCATTAAAATTAGAGGATCAAATAAGAAATAAAAATATATAATTTAGTCAATTACACAGCATTGCGGTTTAGGTTTGGGCATTGAGGTCGAAAATCAACTCTAACAACATTTCAGCCATTTTTAGTCTGACGAAACATCTCCGTACAAATGCAATTAAATATTTGTAGACATTTGTCATTAAAGATAACAAATCCTTTCAACAAAAAGCTCTCAATTTTTGGTAATAAACACCAAAACTCATTGAAGTAAAGGTCGACTAAAAACACATCAGTTCTCGTGAAATGTTATCAATCAGTGGTCGCGTTTCGGGCCTCAACTCAGCCGTACGAGCGGTCGCCCAGTGCTGCGGTGGCCGACAGATCGCCGCCACACCGGCCAACCCCCTCCTATCTCATTGGGAAGAGAAAGACCACACATTACCAGACGTACTGCCCTATGAATACCAGTCCGTATCAATAGAGTTGGACTCTGTTCCGCAGCCGCGGCCTTACACCAGTCACGGACTCAGTCAGACGCTCTTCACACGGAAGCTAACCGTCGGAACCGGAGTGGGAGGTAATCAAAGCAATGAATTAATCCATAAAACCCATAATTACCGTTCAATTGTCCGCACAGTCGGCCAACAGATCCGATATCTGCATAACGACATCAAAATCCCGAACTTCGATGACTACAGACGTGAGTCGACGAAAAACAGTCAGCGGTTGGCCCGCGAGACACGAGATGAGCGTCGGGTGTCGTTAGACATCGCGAAGGTGGGCGCCGGCATCACCGCCGCAATTGCCGCAAAGAAAGTGGCCACTACTCTGGTGGCAAACTTATCGCCCGCCGCCTCCACACTGGCTCTGGGCGTTATTGAAGTTGATTTGTCGGGTATTGCAGAGGGAAAGAACATTACAATCAAATGGAATAGTAATACTACTGTCCCCTTAAGACTGACCCACAATTTGTGACCAAACCTTATTGTTTTGCAGACAAACCGGTGTTTGTTAGACACAGAACCCCCGAAGAGATTGCGAGGGAACGGGCCGTCGATCCCAAAGACCTGAGAGACCCGCAGAGAGATGAGGACAGGACTGTTGACCCGACCGGCAAGTGGTTAATAGTGATGGCCAACTGCACACACTTGGGATGTGTGCCCATCTCTCACCAGGGCAATTGGGGCGGGTATTACTGTCCCTGTCATGGGTCGCATTATGACGCGGCCGGACGTATTCGTAAGGGACCGGCGCCTCTCAATCTCGAAGTACCCGACCATCACTTTCCCGAAGAGAATAAAATGATTTTAGGCGCAAAAGCACCCTAGCCATCTATCGGGCCTTTAG
This sequence comes from Fuscozetes fuscipes, assembly GCA_034702105.1. Taxonomy (NCBI): domain Eukaryota; kingdom Metazoa; phylum Arthropoda; class Arachnida; order Sarcoptiformes; family Ceratozetidae; genus Fuscozetes; species Fuscozetes fuscipes. The sequence goes on from JAQGCS010002115.1 coordinate 10,757, forward strand.
CTCCGACTGTGTAGGAAAGGCTTTAAAGTTGAAGATTAGTTCATTTTATTGTTTATTTAATGAAAATTTAAAATAAATTCAATTTTCTGTTCATTTGATTTGTGTTTCGATTCTTTTGATTAGTTTTTAATTAAAATTTATATTTTATTCGAAAATATTTGTTACGTAAAATTCGTTGAACAAAGTGAATGATTATAATCAGGTTTGACTTTTGCCTTATACAATTTAGATTTATTCTATCAATTTGTATTAAGATTAATTTGAATAATATATTATGAAACTGAACTATTTAATTAAAGCAGAAGTGACTCATCCAATTCGTGACTGATAAATTCTTTTTTGAAAAGCAGAAAGGTGAATATTGTAGTGAGCCC
>JAQGCS010002116.1:0-11129 GCA_034702105.1 Fuscozetes fuscipes
CATTTGATTTTATGTATAAACGAATGAAACAAAAACTTTATTTACAGCGAAGTGTAACTGAATTCGTGACTCAAATCGATTCATACAAAGTTTGACAAATGTTTTACATTTGAGACGGAATTCAAGAAACAGATTAGAAAAACTCAAGATTAAAGAGTTTGGTAGTATTTTTAGCTCAATTTTTCAGCACCTATGTTTTTTCCTATGCTAAATTATTGCAAAAAGAGTGTAATTGAATTTGTTAAACAATAGATGTCATCAAACAAAATCTTAAGTAATTGTTGAGTTCATCAGCATATTTGGGAGATGAGCATGTTCAAATATAGTTCTCATCAGTTTATTGTAATATTTTTATTAATCATTTGAAACAAGAAATTAATACCAGGAATCAATAATTATTACTAAATTCTACAGCAAATGCTTGCATTCCCTATAGAATTGCATTGAATTGATTTTATTAATAGTATGAGCAAGATCGTTTATGACATTACTACTTTGCATCTCACGTTTTCTAGCCAATCCAATTGTATTGTTCGTAAACTTGAAGGTTATAATTAGCGGTAATTTGAGCTTGAGCCAATTAACTTGTATGTTTTTTATTCGCTAATTGACGAATTAAATTTTCTCACAGTTTATATACGGATTTGTATACGAATTTTGTTTATTGTTTTCGCCTTTCAATCGAAATTAAAATATAATCTGTTATATAAAACAACGAAATAATTACATAATTATTGAAAATTATACAAAATTAGGAAATTAATGAAATGTTATATAAACGACAATTATTTATAGATTGCTCTTCAAAGGAATGTTTAGTGATTTCAACGGCGATCATATCTCGAAATATCTCGGCATGGTCGTCTATCGTCTCTTGGTGGTCTGCAAAAGCTACAGCGCTTTCTCTCAGACTCAGCCAATTTTGTCTCGACTTTAGTCAGTTTGTCGTTGACTTTGCGGTGATTATTGACAATCACTTCCATCAGTCGATTGCCAGTCAGAAGATTCAATTCCAACAGTTCTGTGTTACTTCTGTTGAGGAAGTGATTGATATTACTATCGATGAATGCCATCATTTTTGGCATTAAGTCTTCGATTTGATATTTAAACGCAATTTTTGAAATCCATTGAATGCTATCGAAAGTCAACTCTTTTTCAGAAATGATTTCACAGATTTTTGTTATCAATCGATTCGCTTCATATCTGTCACATAGTTTACAGACTTCTTGTATGAGTTCGATGTCATCGCTGTCTTTGAGAACCAATTGATCGCAATATAAGAACTGAATCATAGTTTTGAATGCCTCGAAAGTGGTGTCACAGATCACAACCTCTTTGTCTTTGGATTCTTTGAAATTACCGGAAAACATTCCTCTGAATACTCTGTTACGTACGCTGAGGAATGACTTGAGGGCCGGCAATCGCTGACCATTAATGACAAACACGACATCACTCATGTCTTCGTTCATAAAGTAATCCATTTCTGAACATTCGGATACCTTAACTTCCTTTGACTGATAGTCAATAAATAAGGAACAATAAGTTAGTAATAATTAATAATAAAAATTCATTCTTTACCATAATTCCTGAAACAATTTTAAAATGGCCTAACTCAATCGTTTCTATATTTTCCTCTACAAACTGAATCATTTTATCGGTCACTGATTCGATGTCTGTTTTTATCTTTTCATTTGACATTCTTATCGACAAAACAATTAGGTTTTCAGTGATTTTCACAATAGGTCTGACATAAACGGAAACTAATAATTACGGAAATGAAAATCATAACAGGAATGTCCAAGGTCGATGGCTATAGAGGGGGTCTAGCCCGGATGAAGACCTAAAATATCTAGGGGGTCTATTCCTGTAATGTTAAATTTTGGCAAAATTTTAGGGGGGGGTCAAAATTTATCGGATTTGATTGACAATTTTTTTACTCTAGGGGAGTCTACCCCCTCCCCTTGGGCATTCCTGAATTCATAAAAAATGAGTGAAAGCTGTGTTCACAAAAGAGGTTACCGTTTCAAACGTTAGCTTTTGAGACCCCACTTCATTACACAATATTGGAAATTATGGGAAAGATATTTTATCAGAACTAGATAATATAGTCTTAAATATTTTACTTATAAACCATATTTAAGTAACGTTAGAAGTTATTTATAATAAATATTTAAATAGCATATTTACTTGTTTATTCTAATTATATATTAGCCATTCTTTTTTCAAGGTAAAAAGAGGGAGGTTTATTTATTTATTGCATAATTAATTTAAATACAACACAATTGAAAACTTATTTCGAAATTATAGCAAAATTATAGCCTATGAGTAAGTATAGTAAATTGTGCTTGATGCAAACCTCATTTTAATTTTAGTAATGCATTAATAATTGATGCAAAATTATAACAATAAGTTTAGAATTAAATAAAAAAGAACAAGTTATTCAGAATTATTAAAATGTTGAATGAAAAGTAATTTTAACTAAATATGTTAATTTGGTCATTCTATATATAATAGTGTGACAACTAATTGGAAAGTTGGCTAAAATTTGCATATTATTTATCTTAAAATATAGATTTATATTTGATTATCATGTAGAAATAATTTCCTTACAATATATTCAGATTTATTTTATATAATATAAACAATTCAGATGAGAATAAAATGAAAATAATATTCAAAATAATAATTTATAATAATTATATTGAAAACAATAAAAGCAAATAATACAAAAAATAACTATAAGAAACATAAAATGGATAGACTAATGAAAAGTCTACCAAATTTTAACCAGGTCATTCGTTTGCTTTATTTTACAATCTGTTTAAGTTTGTGTATGTATCAAATCGTAACCATTTGTCAAATCTATTTGTCGTATTCGACGACAACTTTTGTCAAATATGAGAATATTTCGAAGATATCTCTGCCGGCGACCACTGTCTGTGTGGCAAAGAAAGAGGTCATAAGAAAGGATGTTTTTAAAGAGCATCAAATCTCTGAAGTGAGCGATGAATTTATGGCTAAATTTACTATCAGAGACCAGTTTAAAATGCTTCATGATTATGAAGACATATTTGACCATTGCAATGTTACAAAGACCACAGCATTTGAAGAGTACCCAACCAGTTATATCAGTTGTGATAAAATCACACCAATTCAAAATTCCATGGATTATAACAAGTAAAATAAGCAGTTTTATATATAAACTAAAATTTTATTTTCTAAAATAATTTGCAGGTTATGTTTTACACATTTTGCCCAATCAGACAATGAAACGATCGATAAATATTTAATTGAAAACAATTTTATATTCAATGATTTGCTTCGTTTTATGTTTATATTGGAGTTCAAAATGAATATCTCTAACACTTTCATAAAAGTTCATTCTAGAAAAGAGAACCTGGACACATTTATAAAGGAAAATTTCCTCCAAATCAAACAGACTTTTGAAAATAGATTGCATCCAGTTTATTTAGTAACTTATAAGCGGATTATCGTCAACTCATTGCCTAAACCCTATGAGACGGAGTGCTATAACTATCACCAGAAAGGCTTTGTTTCACGAAATTATTGTATCGATAATTGCCGTAAAGTTAATGAACGAAAAATGTCTGGAAATCAATGGCCGGGAAATTACCTAAATTTCAACAAAACGTCATTAGATTATATGTCAGAAACGGTCGAATATTTGCAAAAAAACATTGCGAAAGATTTGATAATTTGCGAAACATGCAAGCTTCAATGTGAACTTAACACTGAATGCTATACAGAAATTTATGAAACAGAGGTTCAACACTATAGTCGTGAAACTACTCGGCTATTAATTCCTGTATTACCCCCCGTAAGGTCAGATTTGGTGTACACACACCAGCTTTCAATGTTGTTCGAGGAATTCTTGTCTTATTTGGGCAGTTATATCAGCTTCTGGTTTGGGTTCTCAACTATAATGCTGTCCAACGTTATAATTGATCTATCGACTAATCTCTACATTAAAGCAAAAATTAGTAACAAGCACAAGAAAATAGTCCAAAGAATACAAGTGAATCTCAAGAAAAATTCTAATAGAGATAAACCAATTTATTTAGATAGAGGCAATTTGATCCCCAGATATGTAAGGAAAAGCCAGAAGTGTAGGTTATGCTTTCCTCACAGGTTGACTCCGCGTCTTCTCTTTGCACTTGTGGTGTCCAAAACGAAATAAACGGCGTTGGCACGCGCCAAAATGTGCACCCAATTGACGATATAACCTCAAGAAGGAGTTGTTTCTGAAACCCTTTTCAACGTACCAAATGGTGCCCTTTCTTGATATACTTGGTTGCCCTTTTTGCATCTGACAATTGGGGGTCGTTCTTCGTAGTCAATGTGCTGCACTATCAGGTCTAGAATACAGAAAGTTCGGGGTCGTATTTCTTTAAGGACCGCACAGAGGAATGCTCGAAAAGAACCCTCAACTGTAACCCTGGGGTAACAAGAAAGTACCGTTTCTTTTGGGACCAAAAGGTGCCGATTTCTAAGTTGGGCTCTCCACAACCAACAGATTGGTATCGTTTTGGGAAATGCGCGCGCCGCGTCGCAGTGCCCGGAACGCAGAAGTTCACTCAAGTTTGAAAGCGGCTATTGGCGCGCAGAGGTGTCCTCTGGGGGGCACTAACTCGTACAAAGATAAATATGATCAATCGCTTACTCTTTTCGTCTTTAATGGCAAGGTCAGTCTCGGTGGTCGACTTAAAGAGTGCATAGGATTTCTGACCCGAATAAAGGTGTCTTCCGGTCGTCAATTTGAGATAACCAAAAGAAGTGTTTAACACAACCACCAAATTGGATCAAAACACAGCAATAATGTCACACTTTCGGCCAAATTATGCACACAATTCAGTTAAATAAACGATTAAATCAAAGTTAATCTTTAAAACACAATATTCACAATCAAAGAACACAATTAACAAAAAGTTAGAAAAACAATAAATGATTTATGACTTATCACTACTGAAGTCAGACGATGAGTGACGCCATTGTGAGCCACACTCCTCGTTGAGCTTCCTTTGTGTTAACCCCTCTTTTGTATTAATGTGTTTTTCAAATTGTGTTTTTTTCATGAATCGTGCTTTGTTTAAATTAAATTTAACTAATTTATTAATTGTGACCTTCGGTCGAGAGTGTAAAACCAAAAGTGCGGATTTGTTGTGTGTTTTCACGAAAATTTGGCGATTACTGTAATCGACTTTTTGTTGGCCTGTATCCTCGGCCAAAAGTCGATTTTCTGGTCGTTTCCAAACCCGTGTGGACACGTTAGGCGACCGCCTGAGTTGGTCTCATCATCCCCGACGGCAAGTTTTGATTTTTAATTAAATTTAGTTTAATTTGCGATAAGTGTCGAAAACGACACTCAAAGCGCACGCGTTTTTGTTGGGAAAAGACACCGAACGCTCGCTTCAAAAGAGCACTGAAACGCTGCGTGCGATCCCTGAAAAAGGTACCCAATTGTTCGCTGCCATAAGTCGAACTATCAAAATCGACACCCAAGTGTCGTCGTTTATACTGTCTTTTGGGTTCTCAATTCAGCGTTTGTGCTGACGTTTGGGTTCTAAATTCCACTGTTTGTGGTTGTTAAATTCGACACCCAAACGTCCGAGTTGCGAATCGAACACCCAATTGCCAGGAACTTGGCGCGGAGTCAACCCGTGAGTGAATAGCCTCTCACACCCCTGGCTGTTCCCTTACAGATATAATAGGATTGTTAGATTTTAGCTGTGTATTGATGTTGGCTTTGATGTAAACAAAAGTTGAAAGGTAAAATGACCTATTATATGGCTGTGATAGATTTTATTGATAGGATAATTTATTAATCATTCTTATTACTGTTTATATTTTATTTTGTCATATTATTGCAAATAAATTAAATTATAAAATATTTCAATTTTGTTATTTTACTCTGATGAAATTTTCCAAATGTAAAAAGAAAGTAAATCAATTTCAAATATACTAAAAATTCAAAGTTGAAAACAATGAAATTTTAAGATTAAAATGTTAAAACTTAGATTATACTTGTTTTGTTAAGCATTTTTACCAGTTTAAAGTAGCCATATTTAAATTCCCATTCTTCTATAGTCTTAAGTTTAAAATCTAAATGATCAGTATTCAGGTTGCTACTTTATTGTTGAGAAACATATATACATATATAACATGTATAATTAATTGATTGATCATGTTCTTATACCTGTACTAAGGTTACCGTATACACAAAAACACATGAACTAAGCTAAAAGAGAAAGTTCTATTTCGTCGCCTGAATTAGATTAACACACTTTGATAAGTATTATATTTATTAAGAATAAAAATCAAATCAGTGTTGTAATTACCACAATACAAATAATTTCCCCTGTTTTTAATGCCATTAATATTTTCGTGATAGTTTACTGTCAATAATTGTGAACTTTCACAAATCTAATCTTCTTCGTCGTCAGTATTATCTGAAGCATCCAATAATAGCGAACGACTTTGAGTAAGTGTTTGGTACTCTTTGGGTATTTTAATCTTGATTAAAGAATGTTTAGGGTTGTGAATTCCTGGTTCTACGGCGCAATTTTCGCACAGGTCATAATTTGAACAAACTGAACATTTGTACCTGATGCCCCTTATATTTCTTGCATAACACCCATTACAATTGACGTTCTTGTGAACAATTGAAGATTTTTTAGGAGTATTCGTACCATTTTTGAAAAGTGTGTGTATTTGAGGATGTATTCCAGGCTTTGCCGCACAACTGACACACAGATCATAATTGGGACAGACCTCACATTCGTATCTGACTCCGAAAATTAATTTGGTGCAAACATTACATTTGGCAATTGTGTAGCTGTGAGGTGGAAGGCATTCGAAACTAGCAAAATTCGTACCACCTTGGGTATCTTCTCTTGATTTTGATGAGCTCATTTTGAACAGTTTAAATTTTCAATAATCTTGCTTTATTTTTTGAAAATAGTTCAAACTTATAAGTCTGCTTATTAATTAAAACTCAAACTCATTACAATTGCAGTTAAATTTTAGTGAAATATAGTTGTTATAGATACAAGTTAAAAAGTCTGATAAGTGATTTTTATTATATTTATAGTGTTTACAACCATGACAATTATCTAATCAAAAATATAATATGAATTCATTGCCTGAATTACGATAGAAAAAAATCTTAGTTAAGTCACGAATTAAACAGACATTGTTTAAAAAATTTATTATATTTTATTTAATGAATATTAATTACTTGTTCAAAATTGGCATTGAACTTTAAAAAAGGGAGTCCCTTTACCCTAAGGAATCCAAGGGAATTCGAGTAACTTAAGGGAATATTACGAGAGCGTCATCCTTGGTCACCCCTGAGCAATAGCAATAAGTAATGTGGCTGAATTTCTTTTATTCTAGATATGTGACCTGTGGTAATTGATTTCTCTTGATTTTTATTGGTTGGTTTGATGAAATATTAAATGTAATGTAATTGTTGCATTTTGATTTATTCATGAAGTTTAAAATTGTTTTATTCTTCCCAAGGGAACGCAGCAAATATTTTAATATAACATCAAAAATGGAAAGAAAGGAAAGGCCCAGCCACATTCCTAAGATACCACCAAAATTACAAATAAATGAAATAAAAGTTGTTTGCGGCAAATATTCGACCAAAACATCAGGCATTTCATTATGGGAAATCGTTAAGGTAAAAAATTTTCTGTATGGTAAATTTTCCAACAAGTCAGATCGTTGTCGTTCTTGAGAATAATAGGTAAATGTACAATCTGGTTTACATATCTTTGAACAATTGTATTTAGATTGATCAAGGTTGTTTATTTCACAGATATCAAAAACTTGATAGTCTCGATGCGAATAATTTTGAAGCATAGTCTCTCTTAAAATATACATGTTGAATGGCACATTTTTGATTTTACATTTCATTTTTAATGTATTCTGAATACATGATGTAATACAATCAGATTGCATATTAAAATTGCCATGTTTATAGTCCAAATCATATTTTAAGCAATTTGTATCATGCGGACTTTCTAAGAGTTCTGTTCTAATTTGATTGTAATATATATTATAATTTCTATTGTACTCTAGGCCAACTTGAAAATTTGACATATCTGGCAAACTATTTGGGGAATGTATAGCCAAGTCAAATTTTACCATGTTATGTATTGGGAACAGGTTGTAGGTACCTTTCCATGCTCTGTCAATATATTGGACATCAAACATAAACTTTCTTGGTGCTTTATATAGATGACTGAAGAATGTAAAGCACTTTTTGGTGGAGTAATAATTTCTTATTCCATAATTTTTAATGCTTTCAATCGTTTCAAAATTGAAACCAATAAAGTTGCTTGCATACTTATAGAAGAATTCCAATCTTTCTGTGCCATTAAGATAACCATGAAGATAAATATCGAGTCTGTTTAAAAATGATTTATATTTAAAATTTTCAATAAATTAAAAATTATTCATTTAAATTAATCAGGATCAAATATAACCAAACATACACATCACTTGTTATACTGAATTTTCTAAGTAATTCCAATTCTGTATTTGTTGTTCGATAAATATACGATTGTATTTCATTGTAAGCTGAATATAAATTGAGCAAATCCAACATTGTTATATTGACTTGCTCATTGTTTTCTGTATTTAGTTTCAAATAATTAATAATATTAATGTAATTTCTATAAAGTGAATTTAATTGTGAGTCTGATCCATTTGCATTTTCAAGTGAAATGTACATATCCAGGCATATTGTGATTGCAGGCAAAGGTTCAGTACGTAGTCTTCCAACTTTTATAGAGATCACAGTCTTTCTATACATGTATTCAGTGCTTAAATCATTGATTTGATACAAAAAACCAATTAAACAAATTATGGTTATTCCAAATTTCGAAATAATATTTTGTACATAATAAATAGATGACTTTTGTGCAATTTTGTAGGGCTTTAACTAAAATTAACTGTAATTCAAAGGCAATATTTTTATGTTACACTTTTTCATGTGAATTGTACAAGAATGTTAAACTCCCCTATTTTCATTTGAATCAGTTTTGTCACTGCTCAACGCTCACTCACATCCTGCATTACTTCTTTGAACATTGGTTTCAATTTTACGCTCCATAAATGTCTGAGAAGACAACTGATCCGCTGATTCATGCTTTGAATCACTTTCCTTTTTAGGGATACCTTTTCCTTTGGATTTAGTAATTGGTTCGCTCTTTTCTGGACTTTTGGTTTCCCGACCAGAAGATGACAATTTGTATTCCATATCTTCTTTGCGAACACTGTCCTGACTTTCCGTTCCATTCCTACGCTTGGATTTGAAGGATTTTTTGGATCCCCTCTCTTCAAGTGATGAAGATTTTATCTCTGATTTGGAACTCATTTCTTTTGAATAAGAAGTACTCGAATGAGACAACGAAGAAGACATTTCATCAATTTTAGTCTCCTTTTCAGGAGAACTCCTTCGCGACGAAGAATAAGATTTAGAATCAGAATCACTTTTATATTCAGTTCTGTGCGAAACATATTCCTTAGTCTCGGAGTGACGACTGGGAGAACTGCCCGAACTATAACTCATTGCTTCGGGAGACTCAGACTTATCACTTGTGGCAACGATTTCAGTACTACTACTCAACTGAACTGAAGTATGTTTTGTCGGAGAACGTGATCTGCGATCAAAACGCGACTCAACTCTATTTGAAACTCTTTTCGATTTCATACTCTCCCTTATGATATCAGAGGCAGACTTTGCCTTTTTTGGAGAGGGAGGGGATGGACTTCTACTAGCACTTCGAGTACAGGTTTCGCGTTGAGGGGATATTTCATCGGTTTCTGTTGATTCGCTCTTTTGGCGCCGGGAGCTTTTTATTTCAGTGAAAGTTAGTGCCTGTGTTTGTGTCTCGCCTTTTGGCTGTTTGTCGAATGCATTATCGGTTTGGTCTGAAGTTAGGAATTGTGTTAATCTCTGTTCAATGTCTATCGACTTCTTTGTTTTCGAGTCTAAATCACTGGATTTCAAAACAAGAGAAGTAGAAGTTTTACAGCTTTTGCCACTCAGTCTCTCATTAAGAGACTCCGAATGACTAATTGGTCCGAATTGTTGGTTAGAAGTGGTAGTCATAGAATTTGTATTAAAGTCATTATTAAACTCCATTTGGTTAGTTGTTTGATTGACCGCAAGACCCAAATCAGTTCGATATGTCTTGAATGATATTCTGGTGATTAGCTATAAGATAATGGTTTGAAGGTTTCGAGAGGAGAGAGAAAGAGAGAGAAATAGTTGTCAGAAGTGAAACCCACAACTAAATCAACATTAAGTTCTTTTTAATTACTTTAAGACAATAAACACAACCATTGCATGCAATAAACCGTTTAAAATATTAAACAATAAGTTTGTGATTATAACCGATAATACCATAAAATCCAAATTAATGATCAGTGAAATACAGTTTTGAGTTAACTCAATAACATACTTATCACAACCGTTGCAATCATTTTATAAAACAATAAAAACAAAGTAATGAATACATGCATTACTTTGCAGTCAATATTGATATCTGGATTAAAATCAAAATCAAATCATATGAATGTGCGAAAAAACATTACTTAACAATTTAGATAAGAAATTGAATAATCGCGGTAACACTTTTAACTCAAACAAAATCATTTAAACGCAAATAAAAACTGATCGCAAGCCTTCAAATTCACTAAATAACTCCTAAAATAGTAAAACATAAAACAATTCTCAGAATCGCATGCATTCAAATACTAAAACATTTTGACACAAATAAGATGAGTGGAAGGCTTACCCTTTTCTCCTGCATCTTGGCATCGTCATCTCTAAGTTGGTTGAGTAGCTGCGAAACAGTATCCAAAAGTTCCGAATACTCTTTATTTAGCTGATCCAACTCTGAGGCAACAATATCTGCACCGGGAGTTCTGCGAGATCTTTTGGCGCTGGCATCGAGACTAGGATGTGAGTCCTCAAGACCTTCTCTGTAAGCCTTGATTTTGGCATCGTATATTTTGGATTCACGTATGAATCTCCCGCCGGCGGCGTTTGTGTCCTCTATTGACGGCTTTCTTTCGACTAATGATTCATAAATTTT
>JAQGCS010002117.1:0-11128 GCA_034702105.1 Fuscozetes fuscipes
CTAAAAGTAAGAGTGACCTAAACTCACGGTCCATACTCTCAGCTCTCTCTCTCTCTCTCTCTCTCTCTCTCTCTCTCCCCACATCATCCACTCGAGTCTGGTGTGTGGCAAATGAATGCGATGCAGGCGATGCTATAGTCAACTGTCCATTTGTCTTACTCGCAGTCAATAGTCACTCAATAGAAAGAAACGGTCGAACAGAACGGAACACAATTTCGAGATTCACTAAAAATAGTTTAGCTTTTGTTTTGTTATATTTGATTGCAAACCACTCGCACTCAACCATTCATTCCTTATCTAATGAATCAAAAACATAATATATCTCTATATATAAGAGAATGAGTTTAAGACTTTATATCTCATGTTTATTGTATTTCTCTCTCTTTAGGAACAGTCACATAAGGTATGAGACATTACTGCCATTTGAAGCATTTTTGCAGATAAATAGTATTAATGGTTAACATTATTTATTATAATTGAATTGATTGCAGTCATACCGACCGCTGTGTGTCTTAACCTTTCGTCTAAATTATTTAATACACGAAATCAATCCAATGGGTTATCATTTGGTGAATGTTATTCTTCATGTGATTGTCTGCCTTATATACAACCGGTACAGTAGAGTACAGTACAGTACAGAATAGTACAGTAACTGCACTTTAATCTCAATTTTGAGACTCATTACAGAAACTAATGTTTTGATATAATCCGACAGATTATGTAATTTATTTATGCCATCCATCGCTGCTTTAATAGCCAGCCTTTCGTTCAGGTATGCAGTGATTTAAGTCTCAAATAACTGCTATTAATAACACTATTTATTTGACATAATATTGTCGTTCAATTGGTTGCCAACAATAGCGTACATCCCATACATACAGAAGCGGTGACGAGTGTTGTCGGACGGGCAGAGACTTTGTCATCAATTTTCTTCTTATTAGCATTTTTGGCATATGTCAGAGCAACGAAGCACAGGACCAGAACAGGTACACAACACTCTTCTATTACTCATTCAGTCATTACTATTCTTTATTCACTTTAAACCTGTGCCCAAATCTGAGGAATAGCTTTTAATTATTCACAAAAGCGGAATGCCTTCTGAATATCGCAAACACTGCAATTAATTATAATAAATAATACGCTTTTTTGCATTAATTATCCAATTTTTCATTAGTTATCCGATAAAAAAGATTTTTCATGAATTTTATTTTCAAATTTTCCTATCAATTCATCGATCATTTCAGTCATTCGTAAACGTCTGAGAAATTGTAAGAATCTCTTATTTTTGATTCGCAACCAAAAGCTTGAACTTTATATAAAGGATATGCATATAAACAGAGTTGAGTCGAGTCGAGAGCAGAGTAAACAACAAAATTCTCTAAAACATTAAATTGAATAAAATTTACTTATTTTTATTTTTACAATTTTTTGTATAACAAGAGTGTAAATAATGTTTACAAAAAGTTCATTGTTTCGAAAAACTCTTATCAAAAGTCAAAACCTGAAAGAAAGGTGTAGAACGTTTGAATTAGTGTCCGAAATCCTCCAAAACTGGCTCCTTACCACTCCCTTATGGGAGTCCCTTCCCTATAGAACGATTATTGCGAAATATTGTAATTTCATGGATAATCGGTAGGAATACTTAACTATTATATTCGTTTAAGATGGAAAGGGCAGTTTTAACCCTATTTAAAGCAAAAATTTAAAGCATTTAATAATATATTACCATCATTCAATTGAAAAATAAATAATCTTGGGAATTTTAAAAAAAAATATTTCAAGTATAAATTACTGATTTTAAGACGAAGGAATTGTGAATGGAGTGAGAATCCTAAAATGGACAACCTACAAGCTCTCTTTACGCCAAAAGTGTTCCCACTCCCTACAAAATCCTTACAGTAATCTGGGAATAAAGGGAGTGTTTAGGGAGTCCCTACTTCATTTTCAGTTGCTAGTTTGAATTTAATATATGGAGTGTTATGCAGAAAACTAATTTGAAATGGCATTAAATATTATCCATTTGTACAGCTGTTACCACTTCTATAACTTTTGTTCGCATTTTTTCACTTTGTTCTTATGGTAAAAGAGTTTTTATCATTAAATTTTGAAACTTTGATTCAGAGTGGATGTGGTTCCTGACATCCATCACATTAGTTGTTATGGCGACGCTCTCCAAAGAACAGGGAATCACAGGTAATGAGAAAATAACTTTTTGTTTCACACAAAACCAAAGTTTAGTTAATTTGGAGAAATGTTTTAATAATTCAAAATTTGTTTACAGCGATAGCCGTTTGTGGTGTTTATGAACTATTCATCGGCCAAAGGGTTAGAACTTCAATGAATATAAAGTCGATGCAATCATTCAAACAAAATATATTCGGTTTCTTACTTTAGCTCAAACTTATCAATTTGTTTTTCATCGCACAAAATTTGATGGTATCAAAAGCGCCGACCCCTTCCTGGCTCAAAGAGTCGATCTTACGACTGTCGGTTCTGTTCGCCTCCGTTTGTATTATGATTATGACTCGACTCAGAATAATGGGCTCACAATTGCCTGTCTTTACGAAGTAATTGATTTATTATTTAAATTTAAAGAAAATTGATTTTAATGTATGATGTATTCGACCAGATTCGACAATCCTGCAAATGCCGCCGAAACGCCTGTTCGACAAATGACTTTCAACTTTTTACTGCCATTGAACTCTTGGTTATTGTTGTTTCCAAGCAGTCTATGCTGTGACTGGACTATGGGCACCATTCCTTTGATTGAATCGATTTATGACATTCGAAATGTGACCACAATTGTCTTTTATGTGGTCTTCGCTATACTGGTGTGGAATGCATTTACAGCAGCCGATGAGATGACAGGACAAGTGCTGATTATTAGTCTGGCTTTCATTGTGTTTCCTTTTGTGCCGGCCTCTAATCTGTTCTTTCCGGTGGGTTTCGTTGTGGCCGAACGTATACTATATATGCCTTCGTTTGGCTTTTGTATGCTTTTCGGGTTTGGATTTCATCGCATTTATGAGAAGTTTTCCGAAGAAAGCAATAATAATAATAATAATAATAATAATAATAATAGCATTAAAGACAATACATATCTTAAGAGGCGTTTATTAGTCTTGTCTTTGGTTTTGGTCCTTTTGTTCCATTCAATCAAAACATTTGTCCGAAACTATGACTGGGAATCAGAATATACTATATTTACGGCCGGAATCAAAATTAATAAAAGGAATGCAAAACTGTATAACAATGTGGGGCACGCACTCGAGAGTCAGTCCAAATACAGTGAAGCCCTCCAATATTTCTTGCAAGCGGTCAGAGTACAACCCGATGATATCGGTGCTCACATGAATGTTGGCCGCACTTACAATAACCTGAACAAATACGAATTGGCAGAGAAGGCCTTCTATAGAGCTAAAGACTTACTTCCTCGACCCCGACCCGGCGAGCGATATCAAGCCCGGGTGGCACCTTCTCATCTGAATGTGTTCTTGAATTTGGCGAATCTAATCGCTAGAAATAAATCACGTCTGGAAGAGGCCGACGCTCTCTATAGACAGGCCATAAGTATGCGCGCAGACTATACTCAGGCATATATAAATCGCGGCGACGTTTTAATTAAAATGAATCGCACCCGTGAAGCACAGGAGGTATATGAGAAGGCTCTGCAATTTGATAGTTCCAATCCTGATATCTATTATAATGTGAGTCTATTTTTCGTCTTATCTAAAGATCCGATTATTATTATTATTAATATTATTATTATTTTTATGTGTTTTATGTTAACAACAGTTAGGCGTTGTATTACTCGAACAGTCAAAAGCAACGCAGGCTTTGGTTTACTTTAATAAAGCACTTGAATTGGAGCCCAATCATGAAGTGAGTCACTGATAGCACTCCCCTTCGCTT
This sequence comes from Fuscozetes fuscipes, assembly GCA_034702105.1. Taxonomy (NCBI): domain Eukaryota; kingdom Metazoa; phylum Arthropoda; class Arachnida; order Sarcoptiformes; family Ceratozetidae; genus Fuscozetes; species Fuscozetes fuscipes. The sequence goes on from JAQGCS010002117.1 coordinate 3,913, forward strand.
TTTTAGAAGAAAAACATTTGTATTTATTATAACAAATGCCTTACATTTAATGACAGCAATCGTTAATGAATTCTGCGATTCTCATCCAAGAAAGCGGTAGCAATGAGTTAAGGCCTTTGGCGCAGCACAGACTACATGTTCTCATTCAGAGCGGAAAATCCAACGAAAGAGTTTATTTCAATTTAGGAATGCTTGCGATGGACGCCAAAGACTATGCAGATGCAGAGAAATGGTTCAGAGCTGCCATCGATATAAAGCAGGACTTTAGAAGTGCCACCTTCAACTTAGCCCTACTGTTGTCCGACTCAAACCGACCACTAGAAGCCGTGCCTTTTCTCAAACAACTACTTCGATATCATTCCGATCACATTAAAGGTCTGATACTTTTGGGCGACATTTATATAAACCACGTGAGAGACTTGGAGGCCGCCGAACAGTGTTACCTACAGATTGTTAAACTCGATTCGACAAACATTCAGGGCAGACATAACTTGTGTGTGGTTTATGTTGAACGGGGAGAGCTCGAAAGAGCTGAGGAATGTCTTCTGAAAGTATCATCTTTGGCCCCAAACGAGGACTACATTCGAAAACATTTGCGTATAGTTCGGTCGAGAATTGAGAAATTGCGACAACAAAAGCAATACACTCGAAAAGACTCTGTGCTGTGATAACAATCATTGAATTTCTAAACTTATTTATTATTTTTTGTTACGATTCAATTGTCATAATATAAGAATCAATAGAAAGCAATGTATTTATTGATATAATTGAGTTGATTGTAGGACTGAGAACAGCCCTAAGCAGTACTGACCGCACATTTTCGATGATTCGCTCAAATCTGATATAAGTTGAGGCTATTTGTGATACTAATAGTAGACAATGAAAGCACTTACGGCATGTGCTGAGGGAAATCGCAATCTTTCATAGAATAGAGAGTATTTGATAGCATTCAACACATTATATATTATTTCTTAATATTATATTTCATACAAACACTCGAAAGGTTTGCTTCAGTTATAATGCATTAAAATCCAATCCGTTTCCCAAACATTTGATGAATGGACCGGAAAATTAAAGTCAGACTACAATCACATCCAAAACTCAATAACATTGACTTCAATACAAAATCTAATTTATTATTCAATAAGTTTTGGAGACTTAGTGTTGAGATTCCCTAAAAATAATATTATTTCTGAGAAATAATAAATCAATAAAAAAGATTTGTGTGTCAGCAGTGCTCAGCACAGAAATCCAAACAAAAGCCAAACGCTTTATACTGGCGTTCAACCACTGCCGATGCGGCCAATACTCTGGACACATCAACGCCGCTCACAATTACATTCGAAGCACACAAATATCGAAATTAAATTAAGACAAACTTTATTTTGAATATTTTTTATGTAAATAAGAAATGATTTGTTGAATATTTTTTTAGACTAATTTCAACCATTAGTTGTTTATGAGCTTAAAAATCATTAAATTAAACAAATGTTATATTCATTAATCGCAGTCTTTTTTATTCGCACAAAATTTCTTCTCTTTTTGAGATATTTTTCATTTAAACCCTATATTTATTTCATCAAACAGTAAATGACTTCAACTTTAAATTCAATGGATTTTTCATCAACTCTTCCTTGAGGTGATTCACAAATGTGTTCGCATGAATTAGGTGATTGATCAAGGCATATGCATAGAAAAGCATATTTCTTATAAAACTTTTATACTTGAAATTAAAGTTCGCTAAAAATCGATTTGTATTCGAGTCAGTGATTAAATCAATAAAAATCGATAATTATTTCTCATTTTTCACTTTTGTGTCGATCTATTCTTAGATCGCATTAATCTCTGCTATTCTTTGCCTTATTTTGCAAATAATGTGAGAAAGTATTGGGATTTGAGTTTTCATTTGTCAATTGAGAGTCAGATTAAGTTTTGGATGAATTGACAATATTTTGGTTTCGATCGGAAATTAATAAACATTTTGCGACACATTCTTTGCTGAGCTCTAAATTATTTGATCGATTGGTGTCATTAGTGTTTATAATTCGGTTGAATGTCAATCAGTAGGCAATTGTTGGCTCACCACAAATCTGAAGGCCTAATGAGAAATGCATATCGATGTCGACTAATATTTTATAACATGTTATTAATATCATTCAATTTTTCAAAGCGTTTGTTATATTATTTACCGCCGAATATGTGTCGACACTTTGCTTGAACTGCAATACATCTATGAATTGTTGGGCTTTTCATATAAATATAGTGAAAGTTCAGTTATGTGGAAATGAGATAACGGCTGCAAAAAGAGGCCTAATATACGCTATAATACCGAATAAATATTTTCTTTCACTTTTAACCATACGGTTGAGCACAAGAATCGTAAACATAATTCCTTAACTGTTTCTTAAGCTTCGGTTCTTATGTTTTAAATGAATGGCTTCTCATAACAAATGCTAAACAAAATTCCATCGAATTATTGCAATAATTTTCATAAGATTTGTGTCTTATTTGCAGAATTGGAGCTCAATATTAGTTTTGCTCACTTATTGGCTTCTATTTCATGAACTTATTCGTAAAATTTTTGTGAGGAATCAATAGCTTGGAATCTGCATAAAACACGATTTATGCTGAACTTAATCGGCTTAAGAGTGTAGAGAATATTCTGTTCAGTTTAATAAAAGTCAAGTTAAGTAACCGCAAAACACATGCTTTCCTTTGATTTAAATTGCATTTAAACAAACTTTTGATTATATTTAAAGTTAATCTCAAACATTATTTTTATTCGATTGCCATTAATTGTTAGAATCTTTTAAAACACGAGAATCTGTTTTAAAGCGAAGTTTAAATCCTTTTAAAAGCGATTCAAAACAATATTTAATTCTTTTTAATCTTATGTTAGACTCAATTGCTTTGAATACATTAATTGTCTCACGAATTGAATCATTAAATTAAGCTTTAATTACAATAACATAGAATTTGACATTTTTTAAACAATTGCAATAATTCTTATTTTAGTTGACTATGTAGATATGAATTATGATTATATAGATTCATTTTGTCACCAAGATTATATTGACTTTGTATGTTGAGTTAGAAGTCCAAATGTAGCTAACTTCTTTTTGTTCTTATGATAATAAATGTAGAGAAGGAACAGAATATTCTGTTTGAACGCAATTTAAGGCAAAGGTTTTCTGTTTGTGTTTTTGATTAATCAATGAAAACAATGTAATCATGTTTTTGTTGGTTTGCATTACTTCGCATAAAAACCTTTCTTATCGTTTCTTATAGTCTTTGATCGCAAATAACAATAAACTCTTTTCCAAAGCCAATAATGAGATCCGACTTAATTAAATTGATTACACCTTTGTTATTGAATTCTCCAATAATCCTTAAAATGGTTTAGTGAAGTCCTAACTAAGATATCATCATGTACCAATGCCATGTCTCATTTAAGTCTGTTAGTTCTCCACTTCTTTATGTACATGTATTTAAAGGTAGGAAGAGTCTTTGTTTCAATAATCTATTGAAAGGATAGCTAAGCTCGGAGGCTCTAGGGGAGGGGTATAGGGAATGGTTTTCACAATTTTTTCTAGGGGGTGGTTTTTCACCAAAAATTTGCCACCTTGCTTCGCTCAGCGGAAAAACACAAAGGGGGGAGTAAGGTAAAAAATTTTCCGCCTTGCTTCGCTCAGCGGTAGCGAGGAAGGTATACCTGTAATGTTAAATTTTTCAAAATCCTAGGGGGTGGTAAACCCAAAAATTTTCGAGTCTAGGAAGGTCTAGTGTAAGAGGTCTACCCTCTCCTACATAACACTTCTATGCTTTATTCAGTTGGTTTCACTGCACAGCACTTTGTTTTGTGTTAGAGTTATGCAGTGAGGCCGACTTTTGTAGGGGCTTACATTAATTTGAATATGAATCAATTTTCACGTTATGTGAAAGAGTTTTCGGGATCTCAGCTATGATGTGAAATAATTATTGGAATAGGTGATTATTAAACTATTTTACCTGTAACTTTATTTAATTAACATAAAAATAAACATGTTCATTATTGATGTGAACTCGAACAGAGACACGGACTATGACACTGATCAATAAATAGTGAAAGAAATAATACTTTTTCACTACATGATATAAAATTTATTGTTGTAAGCCTTTTTAAAGAAACTTTCAAAGCAGAAAGAATGTTTGATGCAACCAATAGAAATATGTCTTGGAGGGAATGAGATTGGAGCTGAGTTATGGAGAGATGGCTTGGAAAATGGAGAGTTAGATTCAATAAAAATTTAAAATTTCCATTTTATCCTAAGCAAGCAGTAAAACAATCACTTTAGATGGAGATTTCAATTTGGTATGATGTTAAATTTATGGGAAATCCAAGTATTAAATTGATGGAGGCTGCAAACTTTGAATAGGATTGGTTAAGTTAGGTAATGCATAAGTATCTGGTGCGGATTTGAATGGATCTATAGTAAACGATATAGCCCCACCCGATCCTGATCAAGCAATAAAGTTTAGAGCAAAGTAATTTTATATGGAGGTTTCAATTTGGTATCATCCTTTGTTAAATATATACAAAAATCCAATATATGAATCTTTTCTAATTCTGCTATTAGGTTTGAATCGAACCCTTGTTTTTATAATGAAAGGGACTTTTCAGAGAAGGAAATAATTTTTACTGATCGATGTATTACCTATTAATTTGATCCAAATCTTGTTTTCTCTTAATTTACCCAAGGATATGTTCAAACTCTCACGAGGATTTTGGGCACATTCTTGTTTAATCTTGTCCTTAATCAGGGGTGGCCAAGGCCGAGAGCTCTAGAGGGGAGCCTAGGGGGTGATTTTTCAAAATATTTCTAGTGGGGGATCTAGGGGTGATTTTTTGAATTTGCCGCCAAAAAATTGCCGCCTCGCTTCGCTCGCCAAAAACACAAAGGGGGGAGTAAGGTAACAAATTTTCCGCTTCGCTTGGCGGCAGCGAGGGGAGGCGGTATACCTGTAATGTTAAAATTTTGAAAAATTGTAGGGGGGATAATGCCAAATTTTGGGCTCTAGGGAGATAATTCGTCGATCCCTCCTTGACCACCCCTGTTATTAATAGTTTATATAAATGTAATGAAGAAGAGATGAGCACAATTATTACATTGAAACAAAAACGGATAAAAGCATTCCTACACTATCTTTGCTTTGGCCAAGCTAAACTCTGTAGACGCAAATATCGATTTTCATTAAAGAGAATTATTCGGATAATATTTGGACATAACATCTAATATCACACATCCGTAAGAATTCAGGTCAAAATTGTGACTTGGAAAACTTTGTCCAGCCCTCACATCAATTGACCTGTAAAATTGAAATACCAAATAAATTTTGACCCTTAAAAACGAAATAAATCGATAATAAAACTAGATTTAGGAGAATTTTAGCTTAATCAAGTTAATTTAAATAGATTTAAACTTGATTTATTACAATATTTGCCTACAATCTTACCCTACTTGACCAGGGATGCCCAAGCTTTTCGGCTCTAGGGGGGTCTACAGGGTAGTTTTTGAAAATTTTTCTAGAGGGGGGACGAAAGAACACAGTTAGAATGTGCAAGCAGCCTCACCTGCAGTCCAATTGGTCGGTTTTGACGCGTGATTCCAACTGAGCCTTTTGACCTCCATTTGAGTATTTGTTGCAACACTTCAATCTTCGAAACGATAGCTTCTCTCCCGTCGGGTCTAATACTTCTGCGATTCCGCGAATTGCATAAAATAATTAGAATCGAGGGCTCGAATCAAAAAGACTTTTATTGTCAAAAATACAAAAAAGGATTCAATTAGAATCCAATTGAATTGAAAACACTTTCAATTATACAAAAAGTATTGAATTATTTAATGAGAGAAAACATAAGACTGAATAATAAGTTTAGAATCGAATCATTTGTAGGAAACATAAAATACGGAAATAGTAAAATAGTAAATGAATGGTCGCTCAATTCGGCCAATTCTAAGGCCTTACAATGTGTTGAATTGATTTTTGAAATTTGTTTTATTTGATTCAATGATCGAATATTTGCGATCAAATGAAATGATGAGTAAAATTGTGTCGAGAGTTGTGTTTAGTCGGCATTTGTTTCGTTGAATTGACTTTTATTCAGTGTTTTGTAGAGAATAAAAGAAAAAAATATTTTTAGACAATTTGGACGACAGCTGCAGAAAAGACTCAAACAAATCAAATAAAAGTTGGGATCACTTGAAGAATGAACTCTCGTTCGGATCCAATGAATATGAGATCGTCTTCGACTCAATTCGAGTGAAATGCAAAAGATTTACAACTTTTTCCATACTTTGTATGTCATATCAAATTGTCTTATAATATATTATTCTTCTGAATATACTTTCAAGTATTGAATGGCTTTCTATTAAATGGTTATTACTTTACTCCTCTCTATTATTCTCTATTTTGTTTCTTACAATAAATGGACTGAATCTCAAACACAATGTTGTCTCATATTTCGCATAAAATTGAGTCAATTAAACTTATCTTTATTCTTTTTTCTGAGTATTATAGCAAAAGTTATATTTGATTTGTTCTCAAATTTTTATTTAATTTAAGTTACATTTTATTAATTGAGAAAATTATTAGCGATTCTAATGATTTGAATTTTTCCAATTTTAAGTCATCATAAAAGATCAATCTATTATTGAGAAAAACAGACATTTTCATAAGAAAATTATCTCGGAGATGACCATAATGATAATATGGTTTGAATTAAATTAATTCCGTTTAAGTTGTTGTAAATTTGGTTTTGGTGACTATTATTTTGCTTTTATAAACAACTATTACTAACAAGATGCTCTATTGATGACAATAGTTTTATTTTGAAATATTTTATATCTTATTTAGTTTTTTATCCAATAAAACATTTTTTCGACAAAATAAGTGAAAGACTATAAAATAGTCACAAATCTCATCAAAATATTTGAATTTATTTCTAATTTAATTGTAATATTATTTTCAATTGAATTTGAAGTTCCGAACATTAAAAAAAGAAACAAATTGATAGCAGTTAGAAAACATGATAACTAAATACAGAGAGTTTTTTTCGTTGTGCTCCATACAAATAGAGGTACATTTTAGGCTATTTATTAAATACTACAAACTTATGTGACACTCTCAAAATTGTGTTATGATCTGGGTATTTAGTCCATGTAGGATGGCGGACTTT
>JAQGCS010002118.1:0-11117 GCA_034702105.1 Fuscozetes fuscipes
TTATAGAAAAATGCTCAAAATTGTTTTTTGGGTATTGAATGATCTTGCTTATTCTGAAATATTTTGAATATTGAATAAATATTTTCAAAGTTATGATCAATTATCTTAATAAGCATTTAAAATCTACAATGAGCAAGTTGATAAACAAATATTTCTGTCAAAACTGCGTGGTAAAATTCCATAGTTGCAAAAAAAAATTCATTAAAAAAAATCAAGATTATCATGATAAAAACGACAAAAAACGTACTCCCTATCTTTTATACCGAACGACTGTATATTCTTTATTGCTACATAATCCTTAGTTATCGAAAAACTTGGATATGCTCATTTTAAACTATTTTGAGATCTAATTATTTTTGTTAATCAAATTGTTTTCCAATTTGTGTTTTACTGTTATATTGTTATTGAATTGAATAATCAATACTTACAATCGTAATGATTTTGATTGAGTTTATTATTGGTTTTGGATTTCACACTGACTTCTCTTCAAACAAACATAAAATGTGCATTAAATGGACGGCAATGACCGCTATTTGCTATCAATAATATCCAATGAAAGTGTTTTTTATTTGATTATTATTTTTATATCTATATCTCTATTTGAATATTTATTGTGCAGGGCTGCAGAAGGGAGTAGTCTACCTCTACCGTAAATGACCGCCATGACACCACCCCCTATCCCCCTAAGAATTTAACCGATCTTCCAGCGACATATATCCCCTAGAGCCGAAAACCTTTCGCAGCTCTGTTTATTGTTTAAAAGTTGTTTTGAGTTTAATTGATATTTACTTTTATTTCTTCAGAATTGAAATAATTATTTTTCGTCAATTGAAGGACTGAATCGATACGAAAGAAAATATACTGAATCATCCGATTTAATATCCAATTTTTATGATTGAGTGTCTGTTTATGGTTTCAAAAAATAAATTGATTGCATTCACAAATATTTCAATGGAATCATATTTTTGCAGCAAAGCAATTATTTTGAATCCAATTTGAATCACCTTAATTACTTTTTCCACACATTCTTTTGTGAATCAATTGATTTTAATAATAAACTGTAAAACAGAAAAAGTGGTGCAAACATATTGTGTTATGCTTATACTCAACTGTACTGAAGTATACGAAACAATTCATTTAATCAGAGAATAAAATTTGGCTAAATATGAGTGAATGCAAACTAATTAATTAAATCGAATAACAATTAAGCAGAAGAGCTCTCATATTGTCTTTGATTTAGAGAATAGTGTGAAGGGATTGCGAAGATTCAGAGCAGAAGACGGGCGTTAGTGGAGTGGCCAATCGCATGAGTTACGCCTCCACTCAATCTATTTGGATATAAGTTGTGTCGCACTCTTCACTTGCGGACAAACTTTTCTACACAACTGAATACTACTCTTACAGTTGAGTCTTCTCAACACAACTCCGATCTGTTTTTTGTTACGATTCGTTTGTTTTAATAAAAACGTTAATAATTTTGTTGTAATAAATATTTGAGCAAAAATTTCTATTCGTTGTCATTTAGTTTCATAATCCACTTTCAAATATATTTCCAAAATGACTTTTAGGTGTCAATCGATCTTTGCTTTAATGTCATTAATTTTTATAATTCAACTTGCCACTCCTTCAGTGCTGGCCTCCACTCAGGTAAGTCAAACAAAAGTCACTTTATTGTTTTATATAATGTGAATGAATCTATAATGTTTATGTAAGTGAACTATTTGCCGCTTGTAATTAATAAAAATGATCCATAATTATATGCGCCCATGTTAGAATTATCTGAATGATGCTTAAAATAAATATAAAGCCAGCATGGTTGTATTTCTTTTCTACAATCAATTGATTTGGAGTAAACTTAATTAATTGATCGTTAATTTGAGTGATTTATGGGAAATAAGGTTTCCAACAATATTCACAACTATTATATTAAATTGCCTTTAATTCTAGTTTTTAATGAGTTTTGTTGATATTTTGAGAAAAAATAATGGGATATATCATCCGAATTGTTAAGGGCTGACAGTTCTCTGTTATCACTATTCATATCAAAAATTCATTGTTCATTTTTCAATTTAGAAAATATCGAACAAATTGTTTGAATGATGTGTTTGTCATTTGAGTTAAAATTTCGTGTTTTTGTATATTTTTCTTATTTAACGCATATTTAATTAGATTCATATAATATTCACATTTAAGCCGATTATAAATGAATTGAAAACAAAATCGATTTAATGAAATGAAAATCATTTTTTACGTAATATTATCTTAAAACGAGAGAATCGTTTTCACACTGAAATCGATTCTATGAAAATTAAATTTTGGATAAAATATTCTATATTTCGATTCAAATTTTATTGATTTTTTGCAAATTCTTTAAAAGCAATTAAATCACGTTTTCAATTATTTAAGAATATTTTTCAGTTTTTCTGAAGTAATAACAGTTAAAGTTTTAGTCAATTGTCTAATGAGCCTAAAAAATGAAGATTCTATTTAAATATTAGTACAAAGAGATGTTCAACATTTTAATGACAACCTTTTTATTCATTTGTTTTACTAAATAATGAATTCATTTGTAATTATAATTACTTTTTTTGTATGAATTCGTTTCTTCATTTGTGGCGATGACAGCGACAGACAAATTGACTTCTATTTAGTCATAACTGTCGAAAATATTTTAATACTATTTTTTATACTTTCATTCAAATTTGATAATTGAAAAAATAATTCTCTTTCAGATCAAAATATTTTGCGACGAATTCACTTAAATTTCGAGATTAAAGATTAAATTTGCAAAAATAGCCAGGGGAATATAGGGTAAAATGATAGAAGTGTATTTGAAATATTGGAAATGCACTATTCACAAGACTTAAATAAAAATTATACTTAAGATCTACATTATGAATAGAGCCAAGTTCATAATTGCCATTTGTGTCTCTAAAAATGTGTTTGTGAAGTATCTTTTTATTGCCACAAATGAATAGGAAAGCACTCAAATTGTTGTCACTTTTTTACATTTCTCTATAACTTTTCAGTTCTTAAAATTCAAAAAAGTAGAAAAATAGTTTCAAGAATAAAAATTTGGCACAAAAATAAATCTGAATTTTGAGCCCTTATTTATAATAATAATTCTTTACGCTATTCAAAGCAAATATTGAAGAGTGAGTTCATGTGTTAATCAGAGATTCAAACATGAATTGTTTACTTGCTCAAACATTTGAAATTTTTTGAGTAAATAATTTTTAAAAATTCAAAAGGAGGTTCAATCAATTTAATATTTAATATTCCTTTAAATTAAAATTATATAAATCAACATTCTCTCGTTAGTGGGGCATTTTCTGTAATATAATACAAATATGTAGTATATAAATAATTATATATAAATATATATATAAATCGCTTAATTGCTATTTAGTACTCATTTTTCTACACACAATAGTTGAGATGGTTTTGTTTCATATTTAATCGATTGTTCAGTTAATAGATTGTGAAGTTATTTGTCGTTTATTGGGTCTGTCTTTACATTAATCATAAACTCTTAGAGTGTATCCAATATTTGAAGAAGAATTATGGATTCACAATTAGGTGGTATAGCCAAGAGACACTGCTGAGAGTAGTCCTCGATTAGCAGAAGATTGGGTTAAGTCTACACCAAAATCGAGAGCCTCAACATTTTAAATAATTTTTAGGCAAAAATAGGTAAAATTCAGACAAAATTTGTGATTTTTTGGTAATTTTCTAAATTTCTAATTAATTTGTATGTGAGCTACATATCAAATATTTATTTATTCAATCGTAGTTAAATTTGTTTGATATTCTTGCAATAAGTTGAAGGCCTCTTATGTCTCATAGTTGATTAAATGTACAGGACCAAAATAAAAGCATGTGATTAGCATGTGAATGCAATGCACAATTATTATTTAATTTTTTCAAAGTATGTAAACTCAAAAATTAGTTAATTTCAAAAATATTGAGTAATTTATTTTGTTTTCCGTTTTATTGATTAAATTTTGATTCAATGGAATGCTTTTACTTAATACTAAATGCACCCTCCTATAATTGCACAATTTGTCTAATTACACCAAAACTAGCGGCCCCAACATAGGACCTATGTTAAAGTATAGGGCATAACTAATTGCACATTTGAAGAAGAATTATGGATTCACAATTTGAGCACGAGTTTTTTTTAATCCTATAGAATTTTAAGTTTAATTTCACAAAATTTTCAAAATGAAGCGAATTGGAAAAATTATCAAAATCATCAATAAGTACACTGGTCATCTTTCTCCTATTAATTAGTATTAGAAGAAACTCAATTTAAACTGAATTAATGATAGTTTATGGTAAATTAATCCAAAGTAATATAATTTTAACAATAATTAATTAAATTTTACATAAAATTAGTGCAGTTCAATTTGAAAAAACTTTGTCTGAATGTACATTTTTGAAGTGCGGTCCCAAGTTGGGGAATTTAGGAAAAGTTGAATGGACATTTTCTTTGAATAAGAGATTCTGTGTTTGCTGTCAAACAGAAAACAAAGCAAAGTTTCATTCAATTATAGTATAACTTAATTTCAAATACACAACGAGTTAAACAAATTGTTATACTCTTTGATAAAATCAAAGTCTTCTTATTAGCAGAAAAACTCAATTAAATGTTTGGATATTTTTTTATTCATTAGATTTATTGTGAGCTTTAATTTATGTTTAAGTGATTTCCTAACAACTTGTCTCTCATTAGATGTGATTTAGTGCTCAATATTTAGTTCTATTTTATTAGTTTATATTCGTCTCAAATTCAATAAATTACTGATAATTAGTCAAAAACTATGACTTATTTAATGAGTTTTAAGCAATTAATTGAGATTAATGTCCATATAAATTATGCTCAACACTTATACGTAGTTCGATCAAATTATAAAAGAGTTCATTTTCATAATTACTTCAATTTTAAACACGTTCATTTAAGACTTAAAAGAATCGCAGCCTATTCACTCCTCGACTTGCGTGGCCTCTGAGTTGGAGGAACTTGGCCATCACTGATCCTACACCTAACATCCTCGAATTTTATAAATTTTTGTTTCGAAAAATCTCCCCTGTGCTTGCTCACCTCTAAACAAAATTGAGGATAAAATGACGGAGAATTACCCATTTTGGTGAAAATCTTTAAAGGATTCGAATCTTTCAGGGTCTCTATTGCCTATTTTTCCAATGCAAAATGAACCCAATGAAGATTCAGCATACTGATTCTTTCAAAGTTTGTGAAAATATCTTGCACACGAATACGTCAAATACATATTTTTGTGATTTATTGTTGATCATTTTGAATTTGCAAAATTTCATATTTGAAAATGAAATAACATATTGAAGTATTAGAATAAATTAAAATTTGAATATCATGCTAAACTAGTCACTAATCTCAAAGCTTTGAGCTCTTATTTAAGAGTATTCCCAAATCACTTATCAAACGTTTTACTTATTACACACATTTGAAGTGTTTACAATGCTCAAGAAATCCTTTTGTCTAAAAGAACCTAGCTTACATTTCATGATTCACTTAAAATTGGGAAGCATTTACAACTTAAATCTTGATCAATAATCCACTTAAGATAAACTTGGAAAAATTGTAAGTATTTCTGGAGTTTGAGTGAGACATGAAATATAAAATTTTTGTTTTCGGAATATTTACTACAAATAGTATTAATGTATTGTAATGTAATGTATTGTGGAAACAATTGTAGTATGGCACTATAAGTGATATATAAATTAGTATAATTATCTACCGAGTGTTGCATAAAGTAACCAGTCTCTAACCGCAGGGTTTTAGGCACTCAATTACCACTTCACGATACAGGTTTACTGGGTTACATAAGAAATTTTAATGTCCAAAATTGTCTTTATTAATTATATATTATTAAATATACTCAAATTGTAACATGATTGTTTAATTATTATTATAGGTTTGCTATTATAAGATTATAAGATTGTAAAATTATATAAATCTTATTTAATATCTCTCTTCTTTATTTGAAGTTCATGAGTGCTCCTTGTAAACTTTTTATTAATTTACAAGTTTTTCACTACATTTATGTAAAGTTTTATTACAACCCACCAAACCGTTCTCGCCTATGGATATATGAGTCTTGGAGAGGGATGGAATTGAGGGTGGTCTTTTATTTTTGGCATTTGATTACCAAAATCTATTAATTTTTGCTCATAAATATAGGGCTTTTAGATTTGAATTCTTATTTACTATTCTTAGTGAATATACTTATTATTAAATAATTATATTAATAATTTTGTTCGAATTAAATTTTAGTCATATGAATGTATGCCATAAAATAACATTCTTAACACTGGTTTAATTTAAAAAGGTGGAATAAAAATATACTAGTATAGTTTAGTACAATATGAGGGCAATTGTAAATCTTATTGTTATTATACCCTTGTGACAAATAACAGAATATTGGTGTAAAAACTTGTTTGGATCAATAAATATTATTATTTGTCTCCTCAACAATTTCAATTCTAAATAAATTTCTCTCTCTCTCTCTCTCTCTCTCTCTCTCTCTCTCTCTCTCTCTCTCTCTCTCCCCAATTTATATGAAAATTTGCTGAATGATCTTTGCAAATTTAATTTGCTATATTTGCTTGGTAATCATTAATTTTTGAAAGAGTATTTTAGCTAGAGAACTTCTATACTTGTTAAAGCAAATTGAACAAATTAATCGAAAAGTTGCTCAAGTTGAGGGAACTAGATAAAAGTTACGCCACTGAATTTAAAAAGGAATGCAACAAGGCAATTTTTATTTCTGAATGGTTATATTTAACGGAGAAGATAAAAAAAACCTCTTTAGCAGATGCTCAAGGTCCTCGACCTTAGGGGGGGGGGTCCCTCGTACCAAAAGATTAGGGGGTATTTTCCTAACTCACTGGTTCTCCTTTGAGCTTTTTCCCAAAAAAATATTTGCAATTTTTTTCCTCAAATCTAGGGGGGGGGGGTCCACTTGAGCCCAAAAACTATGGGGTATTTGGGTTATACCCCCCTTGCGCATCCCTGTCTCTTTAGCTAAGTAAGTTCTCAATTGAAAAATTAATTTTCTCCTTTAGTAAAGTTTTTAATTCAAAGGTAATTATATGAGAGTTAATCAGGGTGCAGAATGGGGTAAACGAAATAACTTACTGAACTTCTTCTTAAAATATTAGAGCAGTGCTGCAACCAACTTGGACACCTTTCCGATTCAATTTTTTTGTTGATAAATTTCGAGCATAATTATATTCAGTAAATTATTTTGCCATAAGTTTAAAGATTTGCTTGAAAATATATGTGACTGGGTCACCTTTTCCTTAAACAGTATTTATGACTTAGATACTATATGAATTGAACTTGATCAAGTTAACTTTAAAATGTTAATCCTTGTATTGAGTAAAAAGATGTGAGAAGTGGAAAATTGATGTAATTTGTAAGAGTGGTATAGAATTAATAAAACACATAATTTGTTTGGTTATGAATGTCGTAAAAAGGCTTTAATTTGTATTTAATGTAAACTTATGTTTGTTTACACAAAAGAGAGACGAAGAATATGGCAATGGATTAAGTCCTCGAACTTCGAGCGCTTTGACAGCTGGCGATAATTTGAGGAATTTGGACATCAATTCGATGTCTGGCAAAGATGTTGTGAGACTACTGATTCATACGCCAGCACTCAATCAGATAAGTGGTGGTGAAGTGTTGCGATCCCTTGATCCTTTGAGTGCTGGGCTTTTATCACAAACACTCAATAGAATCGCAGGTAAATCAATATTTATGTATAAAATTCATTTAATAAATATCCGAACCATTCATTCATTTATAGTTTTAATTATTATTTTCTATTAAAAGATCAAAATCTCATATATTCTATCGAACGAATCTCAGGCTCTCAACTGTTGAGGTATTTCTCTATAATTTTGTTCAAAACTTGATTCAAATTATGAATTCATAGAGAATTGGAACGTTTGAGTGGAGGACGGCTTTCAAAATCATTTGAGGCAATCAATGGTTATGATGTTCTCAATGCACTCAATAACAGAAATGTTCGCTCAACTCATATGAGCTATTCTTTGGGTCGACCGAAGAGGACTAGTCTCGACACTATGAGTGGAGTATCGATTGGATCAGCAAAGAAGAGGGGGTAGGGGTCACTTTTCATATTTTATACATATATTTTAAGTCTTATTTCTTAATTCTAATCAAAATTTTTACTTTGGTTTAAGTTTGATTTAAATCTTTTTTGGTGACTATTTTCAAATATTTTTATCAAGAAAATTCATTAAAAAGAGAAAAATATTTTAAAATAATAAAGTGCTCAGAATATTTTGAGAACAGAATTAAATAATGAATTCCAAATTATTTTAAATTCATTGGATTGGCTTTTAATGTGTTTTTGCAACACTTCAGTCCTTTTATTATTTTATTTTTAATTCAACTTTCAAAGAATTTTATCGTCAATTTAGACCTATTTGAGTACATCAATAGAATGTAGTTTATAGGACATTTATAGTTTTGTCGTTTGGCACTCGCCCCCACCTTCCGCCATCCCACCCCCTTTCAAAAATTCTGTAAATCTAAAAATCATTGTTGTTAGCGTTTTTTTAAAGAAATTTTAAAAGCAGAAAGAGAGAACGAGAGATAATACCAAGAATAAACATGGATATTTTTGGGTGAATTGAGAGAAGCAAATGACTTTTATAATCAAATCAAAAATTGTCTACTATATCCATTTATGATAAAAGAAAAATGAAGCTTAATTCTAAATTCGCTGGTTATACACCAAATATAAGTACATATTCCAAGTGTAAAAACCTCCAAATTTGTTTAAAATTTTATAAAATAATCATAATTTAATATTAATATGTTTTCAGTTTGGATCCAATGAATGGAATGTCGTTTGGATTTGAAAAAAGAAATTTCGACGAAATCGACAGATCAGCGTTCACTGGATTCAAGAGAAATTTTGATGAAATTGATAGATCAGGTTTCGGTGGATTCGTTAAAAAGAATTTCGATGAAATTGATAGATCAGGATTTGGAGGGTTTGTTAAAAAGAACTTTGATGAAATCGATAGATCAGGTTTTGGAGGCTTCGTTAAAAAGAACTTCGATGAGATCGATAGATCCGGTTTCGGGGGATTTGTCAAAAAGAATTTCGACGAAATCGACAGAACAGCATTCAGTGGATTCAATAAAAGAAATTTCGATGAAATTGATAGAACCAGTTTCGGAGGTTTTGTCAAAAAACATGAAAAGAGTCCCAAAATTGCGAACAAAATTAATGATTCCTTAAATAAGACATAAATAAACTCTATATATAAATAAACAAATGAGCCATAAATTTGTTGACATTTAATTATGTTTACAAAATTTAAAACTTTGCCGAATATTTGATGTAATATTACTTTTCAATACAAACATTATTTTGTCACCAATTTGTCTGATTTAATGTCGATCTCATTATTTAATAAGAATTGATTGCAAACTGATCTCTCTTTTTCTCATTAATTATTATAAAATCACATTTTAATTTGAATATTAAAATCTTCGAAACTTGTTTTTTGTGTGTATTTGAAAATTTTTAATTATTTGTTTCGACACTCTCTTAACCTTTTCCTCATTTCAAGAGACCCATTGGCATAGGCTCTATTGTCATTTATCAAGAACCCGTGCATTACCAATTTGGGAAAGACACTTCACTGCACTGCTTGATAACATTTTAAAACAATGGATTTTATACTTTACTTATTATTCTTCGCATCATGATAAAACACTATTGAACAGGTACAATTGAACCTCGGAAGCGAAAATAGTCTGGTTTTCTCTTTTTTGGCCTTGTTTTTTAATTGCAGACTCGATTTTATTATATCCGAGTTCTTTTGCGTGCAATTTTACCCAGAGCATATTATCTTTATAATAATAACTCATTTCGAATTTAAACTTTTAATGGCTTTTGTATAATGGCTTTTGTTTGCATCAAAAAGACAGGGGTACACAAACAACCTATCCTTTTAAAACCAGAAGGTGTGTATATTTTTAACGTGGTCTTATAAAAGGTTACTTTATGATATTGAGTTTTGTCTTGTTCTTCTTCACATGGTGAAAGGGCTTAATAAGGTACTGTATTTTAAGACTGAATACTTAATGAGAAATTATTATTATAATATTAGGGACAGGGATGGCCAACATCGACGGGTCTAGGGGGGGGTTGACTTTTCAAAACTTTTCTAGGGGGGTCTAGGGGCTGATTTTTAAAATTTGCCACCAAACTAAATTGCAAATACAAGCCGCCTCGCTTCGCTCGGCAAAAACTCAAAGGGAGGACCAAGTTAAAAATTTCCCTCCTCGCTTCGGTCGGCAAAAACACAAAGGGCCTCCCTTTTGAACTTTTTTCCGAAATACGAGCCGCCTCGCTTTGCTCGGCGGCGAAGGGGGTATACCTGTAATGTTAAACTTTCGAAAAATTCTAGGGGGGGATAATCGCAAATTTTCGCCTCTAGGGGGATATTTCGTCTATCCCCCTTCGTCATCTCTGATTATGGACTACAATTTCTAATAGGTAATTGGTAGGCAATTTATATTTTTGCCTGAAAAATGAAATTCTCAAAAATATTTGAATTTAATGAAAATTAATTGACATGAATACATTTAAAAAAGTACAAGGTTTTTGGTTAAGCTTATCTCCATAATTGTTATTTCGAAATACTTTTGGAAAACATTAAAACTTAACAATAATTTAATTATTACTCAAATATTTAACAATAATTAGACAAAAATTGAAGACATTTAAGAATCAATTAATTTAATTTACGAAACTCTCGAATGAAATGTTTTGAAAATTCTTTAATTTCAGTCAAAATTAAAATTCTTTCATTCATTCGATTATATAATTTGATTGAAGTGTAACCAAATTTTGAATTACATGTCAAATGTAATAATTATTCAGATGATACAACTTTACAAGATTAGATGAATTTTTAAAAAATGCAGTCACAATTATGATTTCACTCATCATAATTGATAATTGATCAGTATTGATTAACAAATTCAAAGGATTGAATGGCATTTGGACTAAAAGTTATAACTTTCA
>JAQGCS010002119.1:0-11116 GCA_034702105.1 Fuscozetes fuscipes
TAGTTTTATATTTCATTAATTATTTAAATGTAATAAAATTTCAAAAAATTCATATCAGAATATGTAAAAATAATATTAACCCACTCAAAAGTTATAAAGATTTGTTTAACGGTCTTTCGCTTTTGAGTTGATTGTATATTAGAAGAAAGAAAGGCTATTAATAATAGCCTATTATAATAATATTAATAGCGATTATACATTATTCAATTTACGATTGTAAATTATAATATCGAGAGTATTATAAACAATTGATAGCTGCCGGTCGTAATAGACTGTTACTAATAGTACTGAAATTGCCCACACCATGGGCAAACCATCGGCAAACCATCGGCACACCATCACTTATATGAGCTAAACATTCAATCCTTGGCAGAAGATTCTGTCTTTTCAATAATTAAAATTATTTTGTTTAACATTGAATTTATGGCAAAACTGAGAGATGCGCTAAACTCAGATTTAGAGCACAAGTCCCACATTGTGAAGAAACCGGTTATATTAAAGTAAAGTGATTTGGTAATGCGCCCTCTACTTCTTAGCCAGTTGTTCGACACAAAATTCGCTCAAATTGTGTTGAAGGAGAGTTTGTTTAGAAAATCAAAACATTTTCTTCGCATAATGTGTTTGTGAGGGCGAACCAATCGAAGAGGTTTTAGCCGTTGAGGTAATGATAGCATTGATTTAAAACTCAAATTTATTTATTCGCTAAAAAATGTTTAACTCAATGAAAGTTTTTATTCGTAAAGTTTAGTGCATTTGGAGTTTGAAAGTTAGGAGAGAAGAGAAGAAAAGATAGTTTTGAGTTGTATTGAGTGAACGCGAATCTGTCAAAATGATGATGACGTTATCGCGAGGCTGTATAACTCCTAACTGTAAGCCCGGACACAAAATGCCGAACAAACAAAAGCAAATTAATGAAGAGGATAATGAGGCCGACCTCTCCGACCGAGGAATCAATGGATTGGAAGAAATTCCTAATATCAGTGAGTCTTTTAATTGTTTTAAAAATATTGTTTGATTTTAAAAAGTAAGCCATCAAATGATTTGGGCGTTGGTTTACAACAGACCTGCCTTATATGGATTTCTCTCAAGTTTACTATAAATGGATATTTCATTCAATTATTTTGAATTAATATTTTGTTTGATTCTTCATTTTGATGGCGATCTGCAGTGTATTCGCATAATATAACTCGTCTGACACTAAGCCATAACAAAATCAAAAGTAAGACTTCCCGAGTGTTTCACTTTTTTAGTTATTTTTATCGCATTTCTATATTTGTCTCAAAACCTAATTTCGTTGACTTTTGGAGCATTTCAAACATTTTTCAATTGCACTCAAATACTAGCAAACAATACATTAATTTTGAATCAATTGAATGGTCAGGTCTTCCGCCATCGATCGCCAATTTGTCAAATTTAGAGCAATTAAATCTCTGTAATAACCAAATCGAAGAATTGCCGACTTCTCTCTCATCTATGACCCGACTTAAAGTATTGAATCTTGGGTCAGTTTACAATATATCTCACAAACATTTTAAACAATTAATAGAAGTGTTAATTCAGAATGAATAGACTGTCTTCACTGCCGCGAGGATTTGGTGCATTCCCAGCCTTAGAAGTATTGGATCTGACTTACAATTTTCTATCAGAAAAATCACTGCCAGCAAACTTTTTTATGCTTGGTACTATCACTCCCTCCAACATCAAAATTACTCACAAATATATCGATTTCAGAAACATTAAGAGCACTTTATTTGGCGGATAATGAGTTCGAATACTTGTCACCAGATATCGGTTCACTTAAGACCTTACAAATTGTTAGTAAACTTTCAATTTCTTCAGTAATTACCGTCTGGAACGACATATTCCCAACGCTCGGCTTAAGTCATATACAAAAAAGTGTTCGGTTTATATGAAATACACCGAATATATTACAACCAGGCATTTGGAAGTAAAGATCGAACATTTGGTTCAAGTGATACGAAATAGAAGAGACATAATTACATAAACTGTAAACAATTATATTTTAGTATTGTTTTCATATCCATTTCCTGTTAGACAAATACTAAGAGATATCTGACCGCTCAGACAATAATAATGACAATGGATTCGACCCAATGGAGGGAACGGTCCAATCAACACAAAGCTAGATACAAGTTATCCATATATCAGATCATCAAAATGAATGCAACCAAATAGGAATAGGAATCGAGAAACCAGTGATTACATTAAATCAACCATTTAAAAAGAACTTTCGGAATCTGTCATCACAAGTGTTGCGTTTATATGAGATACACCGAAAATAGCAACTAAGTTAAAATGCAGAAAGTGTCCAGACTACTTAAATCGAGCGTTGGGGATATGTCATTTTAAACGGTATATAAGAGTAAGACTTTTATTTAAACAGTTAGTATTGCGAGACAACGACCTTATAATGCTTCCCAACGAATTGGGACAGTTATCCCGATTGAGGGAACTTCACATTCAGAACAACCGATTGACGTGAGCTTTGACTGATGTCTTGTTTAAAATTAATTTTCATTTCGAAATAGTGTTTTACCGCCAGAAATCGGTCAGTTGGACCTGTGCTCACATAGAAGCGTAGTTCGAATGGAGGGAAACCCATGGGTGCCACCCATTGCAGATCAGTTGCAAATTGGCGTCAGTCATGTTATCGAATACATCCGAACCGATACCTATAAATTGTAAGACAATCCGATTGCTTTGATTTCAAAAATTTGATCATATCTTTAATGAAAGCCTTTATGGACGTCATTCTCAAACTCTGACGCCTTCGGCTATACCTCCGAGGAATGAGGAACGAAGGGCTCGAAAACTGGCCAGGAACAAACAAAGCCCTTATAAGTGTACTTAAGTTTTGAATAATTTGAAAGTCAAATGCATTAACTCTTTCACAACTGGTCTCAGAACCAATTTTTTCGATAAAACAACGAAATTTAATAACAAATGTTAACTAATTTTGGATCAAATATTTTAGTCACTATTCTTACTCCAAATATTGCCTTAAAATTGTTAAGAATTTTTCAAAATTGATTTATTGTTTTGAAATTTTGTACCAGGACATATATCAACAAATAGTGCATAACTTCTAAACAAACGCCGCTATATAATATGTTCTCATTAAAAGAACATTTACTCTAATTGATTACCATTTCTGTGACCATAACATCACTTTTATATTTGAAGTGAAGACCAAAATTGTCAATAAATAGCATTTATTGTGTTCTCACAATTACTGTCCTTTTGTGTCGGTATAATCCCGGTGTGGGTTCAATTGGAAGGCCTGTTCCAGTTTACTATTAGCTTTGATGTTTTGCCACTAATGTGATGAGAAGAGGAAATGAACCATAAAAACAAGTTTTGTTGTTTCCATCTTTACATTTGAGGCAATCAAAGGCAGCTCTTCATCTAATTTAGACATTTAAATAAAGGCAGGAAATGGCAGAACTCCAACTCCAAGATTGTCACCAATTATTTTAAATTGTGATTGAGTCGGGATATACAGACACAACAAGGAAAGCCATAAAAGCAGGTTGCATTACAAATATTATTTTAAGACTAACAATAAATAACTTCATTTCTAAAATCAAATAAATAAAAAATTTATTAAAAATAGAATTTATTTTAATTGAAATTTAATTCTTTTTAAGAATAATTTGTGAGTCGTTTGGGACTAATTTGATCCTTTTGTTGGATCCGACACTTGTTTGCGATTCAGTGCTAAGAGTTTGACCCATTTGTGTCCAGTCGTCGGACTCAACATTTGTTTTGCGATCGATTTGAGGTTTTCCACACATTTGTTGACTTGAATGTGGAGAATGTGACGAAAAGACCTCACATTCTGTGCTATTTGCTTGAGTTAAGGGTAGCGAAGATATCAGTTGTGAGGATTGAGTCGTTTGAGAGGATATGGAAACTGAAGAGTATTTTGAAGTTTGCTTTTTGGAGAGCGCTTCCTGTAATATACGGGAACTGATGGTCTCCTCATTCATATCTTTATGAAACCTTAAAATCTTATTCAAAAGAAATCTTCTTTCGTCCGAAGCTTTACTTAATTTAGTTAAACATTGATTTAGTTCCGAATGAATGGCATTATTGATGAAAACCAAGTGTCGGATCTGTTTCTGCAAACGATTACACTTTTGTTTATATCTTTTGTTTCTGTTGTCTTCGTCTGAAGTTGTGTTCACTTCAGCGGTCGCTCCAAAAGTGTTGGCCAACGAATTAGTGGATCGCGAACTCGAAGTTGATATCAAACCATTATTACATTTGCTGCCAAACATCACTCATTTGATGCCGAAGACACTCTCCGTTAAAATCAGAACAGATATAATTTGAAATGACTTTAGTGTTTTTAAAATACCACACAATTGAGACCAACTTTGTTGCATAAGTTGCTTATAAAACACTGTAAAGATCTACAAAATTGAATCATTGGTACAATTGATGAGTATATGTTGTAGTTCTCTACAATGTTTTACAGCCAACTTCTTGAACGAAATATTTCATTCGTTCTTATTAATAGTAAATGTAAAAGTAGTAGTAGTAGTAAATGTACAGTTATGCCATGTTTCTATAGACACTTTAACTGCATTTCACTTTAACTAAAGTATTAGTAGAAACGGTTAAATGTTGAGTATTTCTCACTTTAACTAAAGTGTCACTCAACGAGTTGAGTGTACACTTAAAATAGAGAGCAGTCGCAGAAGAGTTAACAAACACAACACGTGTTTTTAAATTTCACTTTAAATGTAAAAGTAATTATTTGTTAATTTGTAAATCATGTAATGTATTTTCTATTTTTAAAAAAGTACAACACCCCGGCAGGTACCTAGGTCGTCTACGTAATTTTATTTGAAAGAATAAAATGGAAGAAACGCCAAAATCTTCAAAAAATCGCGATAAATGGTTAGGAGACTCAACCAATAAATTTATCGCTATTTGGCGTGAAAAACAGGCCGACCTGAAAAAAATTGGCCCGAAGAAACAATTATTTCAGGACTGGGCAAATCGGCTCAAATAAGAAGGAGTCGATAGGACATCAATTCAAGTGCAAAAGAAGTTGGAAAATATGAAGCACTTGTACAATAAATACAAGCCCAACTGCACAGGTGGCACACCTCCGTCGTGGAAACATTGGCCAGAAGTACACGAAATACTCCAAACCAGTCATTATTACAACGAAGAGATGGCGACCATTTTGGACTCAAATGTAAGTCAAATTCATCCGTAGACGACCTAGGTACCTGCCAGGGTGTTGTACTTATTTTTATTTGTTTCAAGACTATTGAGCCAATGGATGATAGTTCTTTGGCTTCTTCAGAAACTTCAGCCATATCAGACGAAGTTTTAATTAATGTGAAGAAAGGCTCAAAGAAAAGAAAGTCAGTTTATGAAGTGGCTGAAATGCAAACATCAAAATTCGACCAATATTTAGAAGAGTCAAAAAGAAGACATGAAGAAAGAATGGAAGAATTGAAAGTGGGAAGAGAAAAGGTTTTGCAAAAAGTAGAAGAAATTGGTGATAAAGCTAGCCGAGTCTTAGATTTAATCGAAAAGAGATTGAATGAACGCCTCTAAGTCAGAATCCCGTCTAATCACTGCAACGATATTGAATGTGCTCATAGAACTCGGAGGTCGAACTAAGACTTTATAAATAAATATTTATATTTATTAAATAAAACTTTTTTTTAATTTGGCTGAAAATTTTGTGATACAAAAAATTGCTTCAATTTATCTCTTTGATCTTTTGCTGATTTTTGTTCGATTTCATATCGAATTATTTCTTCTTCAATATCGTCTTCAAAATCTTTTTCAATATCATCAACTTCTCGTTCAGATTCGCAAAGATTGTGCAAAGCAAAGCCAACTTGAATTGCTTTAGCTAAATAAAAAAAATAAGTACAACACCCCGGCAGGTACCTAGGTCGTCTACGGATGAATATATTTTACATACCTACGTCTTCTAATCTCATTTGTAGACATGTTGAAAATCTTCTCCATCTTGCCTTAAAAAGCCCGAAAGTATTTTCTATTACTCTTCGGGCTCGGCTAAGTCGCCGATTAAATAAGCGCTGCTCTGAATCTAAATTTTGGCTAAAAACATAGGGTTTCATAAGCCATGATTTAAAAGCAAATGCGCTATCTCCCAAAAGATGGTATGGCAAATCAATATCGCCATATTTTCTTTTTTCTTGAGGAAAAAGAATGCCTTCTTCTGCTTGACGGAAAATTTCTGTTTTTTTGAAGGCGCCCGCATCGTTGCATTTTCCTGGGAGTCCAGATTTAACGTAATAAACCTGTTAAAAATAAATTCATCCGTAGACGACCTAGGTACCTGCCGTGGTGTTGTACTTACTCTATAATTTGCATCACATATAGCGATGCAAAGAACAGAATGCCATCCTTTAAAGTTGTAATAATCGGTGGCCAATTCTATAGGAGCATTGATAGGAATATGGCAGCCGTCAATTGCCCCTACAGCCATAGGCCACTGCCATCTTTGTTCAAATTCAATGGCAATGTTTTTGAATTCATCGTTTGTAGGCATTTTAATGAGTTCGGGGACGAATATCTGATAGAATGAAAATATGAACAATTTTACACACCGCCAGACACTCGTCTTCCCAATCCCATATTTCGCCCCAATTTCTTTGTATTCGCTATTAGTTGATAAAACCTGCAACGATATTGAATGTGCTCATAGAACTCGGAGGTCGAACTAGATGAATTTACATTTAGAGCTATTGCTAGCTTTTTGTCCACTGGAATGGCCAACTGAAATGTAGTATCACTTGTTGCAATATTGTCTTCTAATCTATTGACGATTTTGAAGAACGTTTTGCGATTCATTCGGTAGTTTTCTTTAAATATGTCTTCAGTCATTTTCGGTACAAGAACTTCGAACCAACCGGTGTTTTGATATGTTGGTTTCTTTCGAAATCGGCGCATTCGGTATATCCTAAAATAAAATTAGTTAGTTCGACCTCCGAGTTCTATGAGCACATTCAATATCGTTGCAGTGATTAGACGGGATTCTGACTTACCTTTTATTGAAATTTTTAATTGTTGTTAAATACACATTTAATACATTAATTGAATCTTCAACATAAACCAAATCTTCATTTAAAATCATCAAATCGTACTCAAATAATTGAATAACTAATTCAAAATAAGATATGATTAAAGGTAAACAAATAGCGCACATGTCATCCATTTTGACAATTGCAAGTGAGAGCTCACTCACAATAGGAACGCACTTACACTTTAACTAAAGTGTAAGAGTTTAAAGTGTAAGTACTAATAGAAACATAGCATTAAAGTCATAGGGAAACCCAATATGAGAGATACAATTGAACCTCGTAAGCGAAAATGTATTTATTAGAATAAAAATATTGAACAAAATATTAGAAATGACATTCCTTTCGACCATTGGATGGGTGGACCTTTCGATGTCGGAGGTCGAGCCACAGTTGAAGCGCAGCACGTCAAGTACGGCATATGCCTCAATGTGGTCAACGACCCGGTCGAATTAGAGTGTCGGCACCTTTTCTGTCAGCAATTCCTCCACAATTGGTGTCTTCACCGCGTTTAGCACATCTGCCGACAGACTACCCCGAGTGTCGCGGCCTCATTGGCGATATTCGTCCGCCCTCCAGATGGCAGGAATATATCATGGCCCAGTAAGTATAAATCCATTTTTTGGTAATTCAGTAAATTAATTAACTTTTTTCAGGACAGTGATTCTCTGCAGCGCCAGAAAGATGTCCCGACGATATCTGGGCAGAGAATTAGTTTGTGGCGAAGAGGTGCTTTATGACCAGCTGGAGGCTCACGAAGAAGTATTTCCTTATCTGGTATTACAATTTTCTCTCCTTAGGTCTGTAGTTATAACATTTGCACTGTTTGTTTTGGCCACAACCGTTTACGCCCATACGATAGCGCTGCTAATCTTTCGGCCAAATAAATTGAGGCCGAAATAAGACGACTCAATCGCCGAATCTTTCAAATGGAAAGAAAGCGAAGAGATGGACAAATCAGGTCTAGCCTTCTTCGTTTTGCCCGCCTTTCTTGTCGCCAATAAAATTATAATTAATTATTTTTGTATTCTTTTTTGTTTTATTTTTTTCTTCATATTATTATAAATTTTTATATTAATTATTTGATAAATAAATGATTTGATTGATTTAAGGCTTTATTTAATTAATTTATTAATTTTTATAAAATAATAAATTTATTATTAATTGATTCGATTTCATATATTGTCATTTATTAATCTCAGGACATCTCTTATTGACAAATGTGACGTATTTACGACGTTTAGCATAGAGTTAAAGTTAGAGTAAATGAAAGTATACACCAGTTTTCACCAGAAAAAACTTGACATTCAGGAACCCCTAAAAATTGTTATAAAAAATAGAAAAACTTAACTTAAAGCAAAATTAATTAAATCTTTCAAGGTAAAAATTACTGACAATAAAATAAAAATGAATTACAATCAGAGTAAATTGCAGAAAAATGATAATGCAAAAATAGAACATTAAAAATTACTGAGTCTTGGAATGACAATTAAAATTAATAGATTAATATCTTTTTTAATGAATGAACCAGATACTTGGGCTCAGAACACATTAAAACTTATACAAAATGTGCTAGTGCTTTCAGTTGGTAAAAGATATTACATTTTATAACATTAATAATTTAATCATTCAAGGTTCCGCTCACACAGAGAAATACTTTAGCTCTTCCATAGTTTTCAATAACTTGTTTTCTTTTTCAAATGTATACACTTTTGAGGTTAAGGTCTATATTGATCATTAAAATGGGAACTTGAGTCAACGTAAGGCTTAACGCTTTCATTTAAAAATCTTATATATCGTTCTTTAGTCATTTTTTCATTTTGCTCCAAATATATCCAGGCTATTATTTTATCTTGGTGAACGGCTAAAATACCTAAAACCTTTTTTTTCTATCACTTAAACATAATCTGGTTTGTGTAGGCCATTGTTCTCCAGGTCGTCTTGATTAGCGTGCTTGATTTGGATCCCTTGGGTTTGAAAATTGTGGATATGTTTCATCAATTCTTATTATTCTTTCAGACATTCTTGGATTTTGTCTGAACAACCGTAGATTTAAAGTAGTCTCTTGCCCTTTCGTTTCTTTAATCATTACTTAGATCATATGGCACCCACCTTGCGGCTCTTGAAATAAAACTTGCAGCTTTGATAACATTTCCTGCACTTTTTCAGATATTCCAAGTTGTTGTGCTATTTCCCAATAAATCCAATTCCTTCCTATTTTCTTCAGTTCTTTTGTTAGGGCGATGTTGTCTTCATTTACAGCTGAAAAAGGTTAAACTTCGTAATATATAGTCGTTATCTGGTCCTGGGTTATCCATTGTATTTGTTGATTAAAAACAGCGCTTTATTCCTCTCGTAATTACACCTTGATTACCTATCATTCGATTCATATCTAGGGCTCGATTTGTTTTCGCAGGCAGCGCAAAGAGTTTGTATGGCTCTGACGTTCAAAATCAATAATACTGTAAAATAATGTGGCTTCGCGGAACATCTGCAGCAAAATTTTACTGCAGTAAATCAATGTCTCTCTTTCCTCCGACGCTGGCCTTTAGTCTCAAAATACATTTGATTTCATTTGCATTGGTATTGAAAAAGCTAACAGTTGCTTGGCGAAACTATCTGTCACTTTAACAAACAGTTTGTGGTCAACTGAGTTGTGGTCAAAAGTAAGTAATTGCTTTCATTTTTATAAATATATTTAATGATATTTTTTACAATTAAAATAAACAAATGTTTGATATTAAATCAATTCTCTGTAATATGTAATCCAAGTACTGCTGAAAATCATTGTCTCTCTTTCCTCCGACGCTGGCCTCAAGCCTCAAGATATATTTGATTTCATTTGTGACTTAAACAAACAGTTTGTGGTCAACTGAGTTGTGGTCAAAAGTAAGTAATTGCTTTTATATTTATAAAAACATATAATCATATTTTTTTATAGATTTAGATTAAAAATATTTTAAAAATGTCTGCATTAATAAATTTAATAATAAGGTGAAGTATTATTATTTATTTCCATTTCAAATTTATTATATGGAGAACTGATTCCTGGCTCACAAAAAAGAGCAAGTGGGATTATATTTTCCATTTTATTAATTTTTTACACTTTTTTTCACTATATCGATAAAATGTAGTATGTAATTTAGTGCGTTCTTGACCATTCCTAGGCTCACGTGTATTTTATTTCCAGCTCATCTCTCTCAAATACATATGCTCTTGGGTATACTCGATCACTATCCCTCTCACAGGCATATCTTCATAGACGGGATTCAGTCTCACCCCTTTTCAATGCATATCTCAATAAGCTAGACTTATTCACATCATTTTCTTCTATTTTTCTGATTTAAAAAATTTATAAAAAACCACTCCAACATTGTTCAACAATGAATTTCATATTTTCAAAATTTTTCGTTTTAGGAGAAAGTTATTATTATTTCAATTGTCTCTTTTGACAAATTTTGCAAAGTTATTTGATACAAAGAAACTTGTAATCAATGAATTCAACTCAGATGCCACTGAGAAAATAAAAATAAAAGAATTTGTTGAACTTAGAATGATTTATGAGTTGGGAGAAATGGAAGATGAATTACTCGATGGATTCACAATAATTGTATTACAAATGAGTACATGAGGTAAACAATTGAGATTGCAAATTACTTTAATAAATAACTTTTGATAGGGAATCCAATTATAACAACAGTGGCAAAACTATATAATAGAACTTTGAATGAAAATGGGATGTTTATTATTGGTGGATCGGGAATTGACAATGCTGTTATGAATGTTTCCGATAAAGACATTTCATTTAGACATCAGTTTACAAGTAAACAAGAAGCCAATTGGCTTCCTTATGGCGATAAGTCTCCAATGGCAATATTACTTTTGAAAAGTATCTATGAAATTCCTTATTTGGAGATAACAGATAAACAAAGAGAGATAAAGATATGTAAGGAAAAAGCCAGGGGTGTAGTTAGGCTCTCCACTTACGGGTTGACTCAACGTGCGAGCCACGCGACTTT
>JAQGCS010002120.1:0-11116 GCA_034702105.1 Fuscozetes fuscipes
ATAATTCTTCAAATAAATTGTTGTTATTAATGAAGGGGTTGAGAGTGACTCAAAATAACTTGAATTCAATGTGAAACCCAACTGAATCATTTGAAAAGGGATCTATTTTAATGGTGGCTCGATGTTTATGGACAGTTAAACGTATCAAATGAATAGGTGATGGTGGACAGTTTGTCTCACAGATGGTGTCTTGATTTCAAATTCTTTACAAGTTTTTGTCCAATTATTTTAAAGACAATTAAATAATGATGCTCGGAAAAATCAGAAATTGAGCATGTTACTGGAAGAAAATTGAGCTGATTTTCTGAATGTTGAGCTTAATTTTGGATGAATTGTAGGCATAAGAGTTGTTTGAAGTGTGGGTTCGATGGCGTCGTCTATGGGTTTGTTTGCGAGGCGTTTGTGTTTTGCTCTCATTTTCCTCTCAGATATGTTTGTCTCAGATTTGTCTCATTTATTGTCTGAATTGGAATTTGTTTGACCATCATTTCCAAGGCCATCATGTCTATAAAGTTGGAGAATAGTGACCATTCGGTGGCCAATAGTGGACAGACTTCGACTATTGGCGACTCATTCCTCAATAGTTCCCAACAATTCATAGTTCACGCATCAGATAATACGGACGGCGATGACTCACACATGGGTATGGGATCACATGACGAAACGTCAGACACCGGTGATAAGGACCAGGTAGAGCCCCTTCGCGAACAAGACAGGTTCCTCCCCATTGCAAACGTGGCCAGAATTATGAAGGAAGCGATTCCGAAGAGCGGCAAAATCGCAAAAGACGCCAAAGAGTGTGTTCAGGAATGTGTCTCAGAGTTCGTCTCTTTCATCACAAGTGAGGCCTCCGACCGCTGCCATCAAGAAAAGCGAAAGACTATTAATGGAGAAGACATTCTCTATGCGATGTCTACCCTGGGGTTCGACAATTATGTGGATCCTCTAAAACTTTATCTCCAAAAATATAGAGAAGTAAATAAAGTATCAGATTTTTGATACATTGTTTCAAATTATAATCAAATGAAATGTCAATCAATTAAGTGATTCGTATTAAAGTGAACTAAATTTTAATTGAGTTCTTGACTCTTGGTCTATTTTTTGCCTTAAGAAAGTCATTTAAATAAGAACTAAATTCCTTTCTAATTGCTTTTTGTTGAGAAGTGTCCAAATCATTAAAATTGTTAAATTGATTCCAGCAATGATTCTAATCTTGGATTTAATCCAAATATTTTGTTTTTTATTAAATAGCAGGCAATGAAAGGCGAAAAAGGGGGCCAACCTCTCAACGAAGGCAATACAATCGACGAAATGAGTGACGAATCATTCGGGACACAGACCTTAGGGACGGCAATAATGTCGGACGACCCCCAAAATGTCATATTCACGACCGCAACGTATAACACACCACAAGTATTTAAACTCAACTGAAGAGCTATTTATCCATTATTTTCAAACAATATTTCACTTATATTTCTAATTTCAAAATATTTTTGATTTTCATTCAAATTATCGATAAATTGTATGATTATTTCATTCAATTTCTTTATAATATAATTATTTTTGCCATAAATTGTATAAAAACCGATTTTATAATAACTATTGATTTGAGTGAAAATCTCTTGAGTTTCATGCATTGGATTATCAATTATCGAATGATTTAATCATTTAATTTGCATTTGACTTCTCATCATTTATTAGAACATAAAACAAATATTTAAATAAAAAGTTTATATTTTCAGAGTTGACGTCAAATATGTTTTATTATTAAAAATAAAGTTAAAAACACTTTCGATTCAGAGATTTGATGCTTTGTTTTGGCATAAAATACAGTGGTTTTCATCAGAAGTCAGACACGATTTGTGGTAAATATGTTTACAGTAAAAAACCACTAATTTTTGTGCACTTTTTTCTCTTTTTGTCATCAGTTTTGTCTGACATTTGCCACACTTTTCTTCCGATAACTTAATTTTAAAGCCTTTGATTTGGTTTCGATTGTTTTCAACCAATGAAGAGGTGGCAGATGTGCTCCTTATGTCTAATGAATGCAATTTAGATACACTATTCAAATGAGTGATTAGTTTATTGAGTTTATCGCGAGTTATGGGCGACTGATAGATATAAATCATTCTAATTCTGAGCAAAAATAAGTAAAACTCAGTGGAAAACATCGGCCTTTTGTCCAAAAACTTGTTTAATAGACTAATGGTCTCTTCGACACCAATTTTGTTAATACAAAATCTGGTGATTGTCTCCCATTTGATACTATTTTGAATATCATTAAGAGTTTGATTGCATTCAATACAAGTGACGATACGATCGCTTCCAATATCTCTTTGCTCTGAAAAAAGTCTCAAAAGTAGTTCAAAATTTTCAGAACTCAATAAATAGTTTTCTATGAATTCTGTTTGCAATAAGAATTTCACGTCGTTTAACATAAGACTTGATTTCAAATATTTATTATATTCTTGGCATTTGAGCAGTAGTTGCATATATAGGGGCCAAATGGCGTTCCTTTTACTTATGTCTATCAAATCTATTACCGAATACTTCATGAAATCCATATTTTGGTTCAAAAATCTATAGATTTTTTCTTGACTTTCGCTAAGTCTGAGATGAGATCCCGGAAGCGGTGAATCGCAGTCACATTTGTATTGATTCAAGACTTGGCTGGACTTAAGTTGTATTTCCATTTGTTCCAAAAGCAATTCCAGTTCATGTCTGGTGTTATCTTCAGATTTGTTCTCAATTAAATTGATTCGTTTGTTGTCTTCTAAACAATTATTATTTTCTAATTGTTTTTCGAGTCTATGGTTATTATCTGATGAGAGAAGGAGTTCCCCTGAATTGGTTTTGAAGTCGAGTTGATTAGAATTCAATTTAGATAACACAATGTCTTTCAGTTTTTTCAGTTCAGTGAACCCGATGTCGACCACATCTATAGTCGAGTCATTGTATTGGGAATTGATATCAAAGTATAGTCGGTCTGAATGTCTATTATAGACGTCGGAAGCGTTCGATTCTATAGAGTTTTGGAGGAATTCTTGAGTTTCTCCGATAAGAAAACTTTTTTCACGACTCATACTTTTGATGATTAACTGTTCAATCGATTCAAAGTTGTGTTTGTCTTCGGATTTCAAGTTAGACCAGAGCTCTTCTAATAGTTTATCGGCTCTCAATTGGACTTTACTTTGATTTGACGCTACTTTTGCAGAGAAATACTCGATTTGATTGATGACAAAATTTGCTGCTTTTCTAAACTCATTATTTTCTATCAAACTTTTTAGACACTGTTCTGGTGTTAGGAAAGAAATTTTGCTGAATTGGAGTCTCTTGTCTTCACTCCAGCTATAAATTATATAAATATCAGAATCAATACAATAAATATCTTGGATGTGACTGACGTTCAAAATGCAATGCGAGACAATGCATGCGTTAATTGGATTTATTACATAAAGACAAGTGTTGGGACTGTTGGCAAACGTCACTATAAAATACTGGTCCAGACTTTCAATATTCATAACACATAGTTTGGCGAATGTCGGTGTCGGCTGTGCTGTTGGCACATCATTTACACTCTTATTGATAGTATTGTTGGCACCGCATATGTTGGAGCTATTAATGATCTGTTGTGGCATTTGATTGATGAGCAACTCTTTGAACTGATGTGTAAATCTGACCGTTCCTTTCAGATCGCATTCCCAAAGACGTGATTTGGGACGCGAACAGAAAATACAATTATAGATATGATTGTCATTGGATTTAATGCCTCCATATTTTGGGAAAAAGCACACCCCATATGACTGTCCGTCTGATCTGACGGACTTTTTGCCGATTTGTGTCAGTTCTCCAGAGCTTACGTCATATAAAACACATTTAGAATGAGTCGATAGCAAGAGTAAATCCATGCAAACTTCCAACTGATATATTTGAGCCGTTAGTTTAAGAATAATGGATGGCTTCGGCACAACCATTAGGTTTTTCAGGTCTTTCACATTATGTAAAATGAATATCTGTCCGCTTCGGTCAGCGATATATAGACGATAGTCATAATACTGATCCCATTTCAATATATTTATTGAATGTTTAGTAAAATCACTGCACTGGTAGCTAATAGTCCAAGAGCTAGTGTAAATCACTTGTTTTTGTGGCTCAATCTCAGCGACAATAAGATATCCCCGACTTGTGGCCATTGCTATCAAGTGATAGTCATTTTCAGCAAATGCGAGGCAAGTGATTGGACCACAATTACTCGCATTTAATATTGTGAACAAATACTCTGCACTACCATTTGGACAATTTCTGAAGAGATATACGCCACCACTGGAACTTCCAAAAGCTATATATTCAGGACAGGCATCAAAACTCGTATATTTCACTCTTTGACTGTTTTTGATCGGAAAATAAATATCCGTTTGTTTAGTGGCGTAAAAAACTAGCGATTCTTCAGACAATTGCGCCATATTTTTGTACTATTAATTGATAATCAGCAAATATCAACAAATATATGTCTTATCAAAAATGATATTCAATGCTATTTGAGTGCATTCTCTCATCAATGCGTCGATTATTTGAAATGCGGTCACAGTTTTGATATTCAAAGCACTCAGAGATAAGACTTTCCATAAGAAACTGAGAATACATTTTTCAATTTAAAAGTCAACACAAAAATTCTCGTTTTAGTCAATAATCAGTCATTTGTTATCTTAAACCTAAAGTTGAAGAAAATATTTGAAATTTTGAGAAAATTCTCATAATTAAGCCGGCGATGAGCAAGGGCCAGTTTTTAGATTTGTGTATTCTCGCAGATGTCACATAAAGAACCTGTTCATCTTGAATTAAATTATAATTTATGAGTTTTCATTGCTGTAATTAAATGAGAGCGAAATTAAGACTGATTTGATTACTTTGAATACAAATCAGTTTTGATTTTCTATTTGTTGTAAACTTTGGAAAGCATTCAAAAGACAATTACAGCTGTTTTAGTGTTATCTGAGAGTCAAATGAATTTTGTTTTGCTTCGGGTCTGAAGTTATGATGGATTAGAAACAGTTTGTCTGTCAATCAATCAAAAGCCAGAATTAAATATAATTAGTGTTTGGCTTTTGGTGTATGAAAAGTAATTACCGGAGAGAATGTGAATAATAGCCGTTTAAATGATAAATAATTCACTTTTTGCTTATTTCGATAAACTATATCTCAGTTTTATAATCAAAACAATTAATTATTTGCAAACATTTAAATAAATTCATAACTCATTGAATCGAAAAAAGAAGAGAATATAATGAAGTTCAGACACAATTGATATGAAGGGATAGTTCTGGTGTTAACTAATAATTTGTTATATTTTATAAATAGTTTAAGTGATTGCATAGAATGTTCGCACAAAAGTAGTGCCGAAAAGAAAAATTAATAAAAATGCTAATACGGTATAACACACAACACATTACATAAGATGTGCTATTTGTTGGCCATCATTAACAGTACCGGCACTGTAAGACTGTAAGACAGCTACACATATGTGGAGAAGAGAAATCATTCTTCTATTTATATATTTT
This sequence comes from Fuscozetes fuscipes, assembly GCA_034702105.1. Classification (NCBI taxonomy): domain Eukaryota; kingdom Metazoa; phylum Arthropoda; class Arachnida; order Sarcoptiformes; family Ceratozetidae; genus Fuscozetes; species Fuscozetes fuscipes. The sequence continues at coordinate 5,559 of JAQGCS010002120.1, forward strand.
GTATTTTAATTCAAATAACAAACATAAGTGTAAAACAGTCGATGAAAGAGGATTATGATTGATAGCGACGGTACAGTTCTGTGCCCTATGCTTATGGTCTGCTTTAAACGAGAGCACAGGATATGCCGAATGACTATTTGCTGTATTCTAAGGCTAAAAAATGAACTCTATTCTAGTGGTGAGGAACTGGTCCTAAGAATACGGATAGGCTTTAGAGGGCGTTAAGCCATTTAACACTGCGTTTGTAACTTATCTGATCACAAGAGGCTGTAATTTGTTTCTCTTTTAAGCTTCTATTGTGCGGGAGTTAAAGGAGGAGTTCGATACCAATATATAAGAGGAGAGATGGCTGTGAGTCCCCATCAGTGGTCCCCCGAACACAAACGTCTGCGGAATCAGATATTAAGAGTTGTGATGCCTTCGGGCTCATCACGAGTTAGAATACACGAAAAAAGGAGACTCAAGAGTACCAAAAAAGCTAATCGACTGAATTTTGTGGAAATTAACAGAACAAACAGTGGGAACCACCACAACAGTCAATGGAGAGGCCAAACACTCAGCGCCTCGTTTTGCCAATCAAACGGAACATACTTATTGCCATAAAATATTACCTCTCTCTCCATATCCCGCGTTATTTGTCGAGACGGGAATCGAAGCAACGATTACCTGAACTTTAATACCTTTTCATTTGTTGGCCTCTCTTTCGGTTCTCATTAGACAATGATTTTCCTTCCAATTAATTATTTGATGAATTCGTGCTTTGAGTCCATACGGAGAACAATAAAGAATTATAAATTAGATTCAAAATTAGGGAAAAATTTATTTTATGTCTGAACCAACACATAAAGAGACGGAAAAATTCAAACAAAATTTTCTTCAATTTGTTATTTTGTTGCGAAAAATCATTCTTTTTGTTTAGTAATGAGAGATATGAAAGCAAAATATGTTCCGAAACAAAATTTTTTTGCGATGAAGAGCACCGACAGAACACGATTTGGTATTTGAAATGCAGTCCAATTGTTAATTAAAGGCGGAGAATAATTTGCCACAACTTTTTTCGGATGTCATCCAATTTATTAGGTTTTAAACAAACTATTCTTCCATTCATTCAAAGCATGGAATCAAATAAGAAATCAAAACTAATTTAAAACAAAATTTTGATCTTATTTTTCGGCCAAACATAAAGAAAAAGTTTTCTTTTCTTTAAAGCGATATAAATAATAATCTGAAGTAAATTAATAACTCATTAGATGTTATATCAAACGAAATCCCGATTTTAGAGCGCATTTATATCGAGATAAGTTTTAGGAGGAAAGAAATTATTTATTATTGCTGGATTAGTTTGAGATTCAAATTAATCACTTAATGAATCATTTGTTGTGTTAATCACAATGTATTTTAGCGCAAAATTTATTAAAATATAATAATAGAGTAAAGACTTTGTTGTGAAACAAGTATTGGTTTGATATTAACACAACTTAACTAAAAACTCTAACTTCCAGTAAAAGAGAATTTTTTTTTAATTTTGTTGTTATCTCAACAAAAGAGCCCTAAAATGCATTAAAAACTACAAAATTAAGACTCATTTTTCACGACTCAATATATTTTGTGCCTAAAAGTCATGTCTTATATAAGAGGCAAAAAAGTAAAGCAAAGAACACGTCTTATAATAAGTTATAAATTTTGTCGGCTATAAGACAAGAGAAGTGTATATAACATAAGAAAATAAAATATTAATCCATTAGTGTTTGAACTGAACGTTAATTTCATGGTTTGGCGGATAAAACGCATAAATTTTGATCACAAATTAATCACTTAATGAATCATTTTGTTGATCATTTGTATACTTGTTTAGACACAATACACCAAATATTATGCATTCTATGAAGATAGCAGGGTATATAATCTCAATCTCCACCCAATTCTTGTTATACCCAACAGAATAGCAATAGTTAGCAAAAAATTAGATGAGAACACAGTTGTGAACCAAACCATATTAACACCGTTTTAATGGCTTAACAATTTCTTACCAAAGCTAAACCAGACCAATGGGATGGCCAACGGATCATCAGTTGTCTGACAGCATGCAAAGCCCTAGTTCATTCTGATTATTAGTAAATTGTTTTCTATGGCAATAATTTCAATTTTCTCAACTAGGAAAATTAACCATTTTAAAATTACTAAAGATATTTAGATTTGCAATCTAGATTAATTAAAATCTTAAGATTAAAGCTTGGTTATTGCTGAAGCGGATCTGCGAGAGGCAAATTTGTTGTATCGTTAAAATATATTTTTAATAACATTTTCGAGTTAATAAACTGCTCCTTATTTTAGTGTCCGATCATCTGTTATGTAAGCAATTATTGCTTTACCGGTAATATTAATAACGAGTGTTACCATTCATGAACTGATGGGACTGTACTAACAAAATACATAATAAAAATGAGCCGAGCAAAAATTATTAAAATCTTTGTGTTGAAAATTGCCGATTATTACATATTTTGTCTGCCCTTTCCCTAAGATATGCCGCGCCTTTCGATTTATGTGCGAATATTAGTCAAGTGTTTGGGTTTATTCAATGTTCAGATTGAAGATTGACTGCCCGATGAGTTGCACGGTATGTGTCTGTGCGGTCGCACTGCAGGATCTGATGGCCATCTCTTCTGATCTGATCAGTGATCAGATGAGACTGAAATCTGTGTTTGTATGTTATGTAAAGCCAGTACTAAACGGTTGCAAAATAAATAATAAGCTGTTCTTATGGTGTGCTTAGAGTGTGATATACTTTTCTTTAACGACCAAATGATTAGATCATTGAATGTCAGCTCACATTTGATATTACAGTAAATATATTTTAATAATTAAGACTAATCTCTGAATAAATAAATAATTAATAATTTGATAACAGTTTTCATCGCAAACACCCGTTGAGGCAAAAAATAAGTTAAATTAAAACTAAAAATCCTCAGATTTGATACGATATACTCTTTTTTTACTTAATTAGTAAAATCTTTTCACAATTTTATGACACAAATAATTAAAATTCTGAACAACAGATAATACACTTCTTAAACAACTTTCAACAACTTATCCACAAATAGTTTCCTGGATATACGCAATCAAATGCCATACATCTTATAAAAACTACTTTAAAGAACATTTTACATAATATTTATTAGGAAACATTTTAACCAGGTAATTTATAATCAAACCATTAGATAATATTATCTCGTATTTGGAACTTGAATTCAAATTTGATTAGCAATAATTTACTTTTAACTAGAAAATTCGAAATAATCTTAGCACAGCTTGACACATCTCAGGTATCTGGATCTACTATTGAACTATAAAATGGTTCAGATGATAAAAATAACACCAACATTAGAGTTGAACTGATTTCCTAAATATATAGAGAAAAGTGCAAAAAAATATTTTAGGACTCGATTTGCTGGTTAGGAATGAGAAAAATGTTATTCAGTTCTCGTAATGTTTATAACTCTTGAGTGGAATTTAATAAAACAATTAGTAAGCAAAATGAGAATCTCATCATTCGCTTATCAGTTTTGGTACCGAAAACTTTTTAGTATTTTTTATTCAGCATTGGATACAAACTTAATGTTCAGAGACTTAACGATAGAGATATAGAACTCATTTGGAGCTTTAGATAACACTCACAAAGAAAATCAGATATCAATGAAATAAATTAAAAACAAAACTCAATTTGAGTTAAAACTAAAATTATATTTCATTTAATATTATATTATAGTCGTATAAGTCGTTAAGATTTATACCAATTATTGCATTTCATCGCTTACTTTGAACGTTGTTTTCTGTTTTGATGTCAAACAGAATACAACTTTTGGTTAATTATATTTTTATGCACTTTTTATTACCGATTTCTACTCAGAGTAGTTGTCTATGCGGTGACCAACTGATTCACTGCCAGACACAACCACTTCCTTATCGGTTATTAATATTTTGCGCAATCAGATAAAGATATATAAAATTATTAGCCAAGAGACAAATTAATCACTTCATCACTCACTATAGAGAGTGAAGTCATGTGAAGGCAGACATTGAGAAGAAATGATGATTTGTGTGACACCGGTTGATGGGTGACTTCAAATTAGCTTAATTTGATAACTACTATGACAATCAAACACAAAGACCCTAAACGACCGTAACTATGCCCAAGAGTCAAACGAGTATTTTTAAGCTAATAGTCAACTGAATTATGAATTATTCGATGAGAAGAAAGTTTTTCTTTCACTCCAACCGAATAAATGAGTAGAAGTTGTTTGCCTTTCACTCACTGAACGCTAATTATCGGCGATTTATTTATAGTGATTTCACTTCACTTTTATATGTTTAAGTGCTTTGTCTCGGGAGTAACCAAGTGCTTAAATAAGCGATCAATAAACTAAAGTGCTTTCATTGAGGTTTTTCTCTTGAAAGACGTAATCTTTATCAGAGTTTCTCATCTCTTTCTCTGAGAAATTGATTTCTCATTATTTAATTATTGTTTCAAATAAGGGGTAATTTTGGGTACTTTGAGCATAAAAATCTATTTCAACCACATTATGGTTACCCCTCAATGTATTATGGCTTAGACATCCCATTCCTGACCAATCTCAAGGTCAGTATTCCAATTAATTTTCAGTTGTGCAATGTGCGGAGCTGGTTCAGTTTCCCACCAGGATATGGTTGTACCGGTGCTCTGAGCAGTCGATAGAATGCATACTTTCTTCGTAAAGGCTTTGCATTCAAAGCAGTGAAAACGAATTAAGCAAACATTTTGTATAATAAAAATTTATTTAATAAATCCAAAGCAAAGAAAAACTAAAGAAAATTATTTATTTTTGTTTCAGTTCTCACTGAAAAAAGCGATTAATTTTAGCTTCGGGTGAAAAAAGTCAGTCACTTCTCAAAGCATTACTGAAAATGTATAGCCTCTGAGTACTGAGTAATTTAATTGTAAATAAAATGTAGAATAAATAAAATTGTAAATAAGTTAATAGATTTCCCCCAAAACCAAAGCGAAACGAATGGAGGAAAACATGAAAAAATTGTTAACTTTTGGAGTAAGCAAAAGAATTTCTAATTAAATATTTTCTTATGTGTTTCACACTTCAAGTGTTTCGTGTTTTATTAAATCGAGTAAAATAAACAACTTTCCCATTCATTATTGAAATTTGCAAATTAACTCAACTATCAAAATGAGAAATTCATGATTTAAAGAATTGAAGCATAAAATTGAAGGAAAATCCAATTTTTATGAATTAAACTAATAAAACATGAGTTTAAGTCATTTGCATTTATTGTCACGAAATTAAGAGATATTGAATGCATTCAAAATAATAATTATTGGATTCAATGCAATCATTTCTTCTTTAATAGCCTTTACTTTTAATTTATATCCTATAAACTATCCGTACTCTTCTGTATTAATCATAGGTTTGGCCATTTAGTGATGCTTTACGCGAGAGAGAGAGAGAGAGAGAGAGAGAGAGCTGTTTTCATTGAATTTATAATTCTGTCGACGAATTACGAGTTTCGCA
>JAQGCS010002121.1:0-11112 GCA_034702105.1 Fuscozetes fuscipes
TTGTGTCCTGAAGACTGGACGACAAGTAATGCTTTGGTGACCCCCGCCCTTAAAATTAGACGCAAAAACATCCAAGACTTCTATCAGTCAGATATCGATAGACTTTATTCCAAAAATTAAACAATTGTTTGATTGAAATACACTTATTTTTAATCATTTTATGCTAAAAGAGTCATATAATTTGCAAATATTTTTTGTTATTTTTGCAATAATTAGTGATAAAAGTTGTAATATAAAATCTGTTCATTATTTGTGCTGGTTGAACTAATTCTTTGACTAATCTCAAGTGTTATTAAAATTATTCTTTTATATCTACTTTTGAACCGTTTATTAAAATGATTAAACTCGACATTAAACTGGCTTACCCAAATGACTTCGGGATTTGAAGCCGCCAGGGCTGGGCTACGACTCCGAACGCTCTCTCTCTCCTCGTGTAGATTTCTTTTAAATGATTTTTCTCCAGCAAGCGACTCGTCATCTTCGGATTGTTTGTACCAATTGATGGGTTCGGGAAGGAGAGCCGCCCATTGGATAGATTTATACAGGGAAATGAACAGATTCGTGATCACCCTGTCCACATCCATACCAGTGTCAGTCCATTGAAATAATAATTACACACTTATGTTTAATTCAAATGTTTTATAAAACGAAAGATTAATACAAACAAATAGTTTATATCTTTTAACTGGTTTTTCACACAAAGTAATTATCAAAAGTTTATATCTTTGAGTATTTCTCAGAATAATGTAATTAAAGATCAATAACACAGAATAATATCAAAATTATGGTCAAATTGAGATCAATGGACAGAAAAGAGGCACAACTGAACACATAGAGAGCTAACGAAGATCTGCCCGTTTCTTAGTCTAAACCAAAAAAAGTTGAATACAAAATAGGTTTTTCTCTAAACTGATTGGTTATAAAGTAATTAACAAAAAGAATGAATATTTGGGAAAATCGATGAGTAATTCAGTCTTTTAGTCGAGTTGTTCGTCTCTTTCGTGGTCTTCTTCTCCATTTGATTCATAATCGTCCAGCACTTGTCCTTCGTTTAACTTAAGATCTGACCCTGGGGTTTCCTGACTGAGTTGTTCGTCCAAGGGTCCATAGCACATCTCAAGTATTCTGCTGTAGTCTCCCTCTTGTGTATTCTCTCTGGAAATCCTCTCGTTTGGCTCTCTCACACTGGCAGTATTCGAACCCTGGTTCAGATTACTTTTTAAAATATTTTGGATTTTGTTCAGAGTTTTGTTGATTCAAACGTTGAAAAGTTTTAATTTTTTCAACCAATGAATTCTTTATAATTTTTTAAAAATATGTTTCTTCTGAAATGTTTTCCGCATGAAAAGAATTTTATATAACACGTGCTTTGATTCTTAGTTATTCTCTCCTAATCTAAAGCTAATAATTTATGAATCATAAATATTTTGTAATAATTTTATAATATAATATAATATTTTATAATTCAAGGGAACCATAGGCTAGCACTGAATAGCACTGAGTACATGTGTATGCTTTTGTATATTGATAGTGAGACTGACCTCAAACCTGTTTTAGAAGTTATAACCAATCATTTTGTGCAAATGAATTCAATTTTAACAATAGATATCTGTAGTGTTTTGTAATAAAAATTCAATTATTGAGAAAATTAAAACTTTTGAACACTTGAAGAAAATTAACAAAACTTTGGATAAAATCAAAAATAATTTAATCAATTATTTTGAAAAGGAATTCAATTATTGATAGAAATCAAAAGTTATTCAAATGTTATGAAAGTGATGTAAAAGTGTTTAAAATAGTCGACAAATACTCTGAGAGTGAAATGAATACCAAAAATAATAAGCGATTTATTTGCGACAAATTGATTTCACACAAACGCACGCATTCGGAAGAGAAACCATTTAAGTATTATTTTGAGGATTGCGGCAAAAGATTCAAATTTTATTATATTTTTAAAAATCATTTACTCTTTCATATGAATATCAGGAGATATGTCTGCAATTGGAGCGGTTGTGACAAAAGATGTGACAAACTGTGATCTGATTAAACACAAACGCATTCACACAAATGAGAGGCCATTCAAATGTGATTACAGTGGATGTCACCAAACATTCAGACATTTACCACAATTGAAATCACATGAATTCATACACAATATGAAAATGCTATTCGAATGTGATTTCAATAATTGCACCAAAGTTTTCAGTTGCCAGGCTAATTTATCTATACATCTAAAATATCATCAGAAGATTAAGAAATATGTCTGTAAATGGAGTGGTTGTGGCAAAAAATTTGTGTTAAATTCTGAACTTATTCGACACAAACGCATACATACGGAAGAAAAGCCATTCGAATGTGTTTCCGGAACAAATATCATTTGAAGTGAGATAATAAAAATTCACTCAAATTAAAAGCTATCAATTAATGTCTTGAATTCAAACGAAAAATCATTTCTAAGCTCACAAATGAACGCATTCGGGAGAAAAGCCATTCAAATATGTTATCAATTATTTCAGACAAGATCTCAAATAAAAACATGAGTAAGGGTATCAGTTTTACGCATGCGGTATCACCATGCTTACAGGTGGACTTTATACCAAAGGATAACAAATTGTTATTAACAATAGTCTCGTCGTTGAAAATGTGCTCATATTCTGTAGTGTTTTGTAACAAAAATGAATTCATTTATTGAGAAAATTAAAACTTTTCAACACTTGAAGAAAATCAACAAAACTTTGGATAAATTCATAATTATTTTGAAAAGTAATACAATTATTGATAGAAATGAAAAGTTATTTAATTGTTATGAAAGTGATGTAAAAGTGTTTAAAATAGTCGACAAATACTCTGAGAGTGAAATCAGTGCCAAAAATAAAAAGAGATTCAAATGTTTTTGGCCTAAATGTCGGTTCAATACTAAAATTAAGTCAAATCTTGAAATTCATTTAATAAGTCATTCAAATGATCGACAATTTGTTTGTGAAATCAATGATTGTTTCAAAACATTCAAAACCAACTGTAGTTTGATTTCACACAAACGCACGCATTCGGAAGAGAAGCCATTTAAGTGTGATTTTGAGGATTGCGGCAAAAGATTCAAATATAAACATCATTTGAAACCACATTTACGATATCATCTCAATATCAGGCGATATGTCTGCAATTGGAGCGGTTGTGGCATAAGATGTGTTACAAACAGTGATCTGATTAAACACAAACGCATTCACACAAATGAGAGGCCATACAAATGTTATTACAGCGGGTGTCACCAAACATTCAAACAATTGATACAATTGAAAAGACATAAATTGATACACTCGGGGGAAATGCCATTTAAGTGTGATTTCAATAATTGTGGCAAAAGATTCCGACAAAAAGTACATTTAAAAACCCATTTAGAATATCATCTCAATATCAGAAGATATGTCTGCAATTGGAGCGGTTGTGGCAAAAGATGTGTTACAAACGCGGATCTGATTAAACACAAACGCATTCACACAAATGAGAGGCCATACAAATGTGATTACAGCGGATGTCACCAAACATTCAGAGTATCACAAGAATTGAAATCACATAAATTGGTACATTCGGGGGAAATGCCATTCAAATGTGATTTCAATAATTGCCCCAAAGTTTTCAGAAAGAAATCTAGTTTATCTCAACATTTAAAATACCATCTTAATATTAAAAAACATGTCTGTGAATGGAGTGGTTGTCACAAACGGTTTATAACAAATTCTGTATTAATTCGACACAAACGCAACCATTTGGGGGAAAAGCCATTCGAATGCGATTACAATAATTGCAGCAAAAGATTCCAACAAAAATGTAATTTGAAGAGACATCAAAAAACTCACTAAAATATCAGAAGTTATGTGACTATACCCTCGCATACAAATATTCGATAATCATTTGCCCGGAACACTTTATTGAATCATAAATTAATGTAGAAAAGCAATACATTTGTTCAGATTTACACTCAAAAATACAGTTAAACCCCTTTTCCTGGAAATCAAATTATGATTTTTATTAAAATGAGATATTCTGATGAATATCTAAAGTGCTCTGGGTAAAATTTCACGCAAAAGGACTCAGATATTATGAAATTGCTACTGCATTTCAAAAACAAGAGGCTATCACTGAAATTACTCCGACAATGCAAAAAATTGTATTATTGGTTAGAAAGGTCTAAATAAAGGAATAAAACGCTGTATCGAAACAAAAGGCAATCATTTTGTAATTGTAAAACAAAAATTGTAATTTTGTTCAATATTTTTATTCTACTAAATATATTTTTGCTTACGAGGTTCAATAATTGTTCAATTGTTGTATCTCTGTCATATTGGGGTTGGGCTTTAACTGTATACACTGTACCTTCGCATTCAAATTTTTGAAAATCATTTGCCCCGAATAATTTATCGAAACATTGTTTCGTGTAGAGAAGCAATTGCTCAGACATTTGCTACAATCAAATCAATTATATATATAAAAATAATTTTCGTCGTCGTTCGTCGTTCGTCGTCGTCGTGTCCACACCATTGTTGTAGGATTTTTCAATTTTTTCAACTTTCAGGTTTTTAAAGTCTTATTCTTCATTTAAAACTTTCATTGTTGAGAAAAAGAAGTTCAAATGTTAATAATGCGATATAGAAACCTAGATTAAATTGGTAAAGGGCAGTACTAGTTGTTAATAAAAATCAAAATTTTCTGCCCTTTTATTTCATTTTTTCCATTTATATAAAACTTTTTAAAAATATTTAATAAAAACAATAACTTTTGGAAAAATTGAGTGTAATTTCAATAATAATATTATTATTCTTTGCGATGCCCTCAAAACCGGTTCATTTATTCTAAATGGAGGGTCCGATTTGCGCAACCTTTTTGGCCTTAAGTAATGGCCTTTTTTCTCTCAATTTGAGGGTCTTTTCGGCGTTTTTTCTCAATCTTTTAGCCTTCAGTTGTGCCGCACTTTTCTTCACTTTTAGACCACTGTTTGCGTATTGGAAATGATTTGCAATTTTATAAGAGTTGTGTGAATCGTTTGAAAACTTATCTTGTAACTCATTCAGTGCATCATCCAGTAAGATCTCATATGCTGATGAGGAAAGGATATTAGGGTTGGACACAACCCACTCGATTGACTGTTCAATACTTGTTAGAGAAGAGTTCACTTTACTCTTGATACGTTTAGGCCTGGATCTTCGTGGTTTAGTTATGGTCACAACAGGAACAGCTGAATTTATCTCCTGATAGTAGAAGTGCCCATTTTCTCTGTAAACCCTTTCCAACAGTTTTCTGTCAATCATATCGTTGAGAACCGTTTGTATGCCTTCTCTTGTGCCGAATTGGGGGAACTTCTCTTTCATTTTGCTGCAAACATAATGAAGTCTGTCCACAGTAACCGTCTGTCGCCGGCGTTTGATTGTACCGAAGGATAACAGGAATTGTCGGTCAGACTCACTGATCGGTATATCGAGACTTATGGGCTTTGATTTCGACGGTTTGCGTATTGGCTTTCGTTTACACAAAACGCAAACATATTTTTCATTGATATCAGACCTCAGAGAATAGGAACGGTATGTCTGGTCGCTCAGACAAATCAGTTCCAAATCATGTATTCCACAGCTTTGGCATCTTTTACAACCAGGACACTCCACGTGTGACATCTTTTTGATTTTTTCCAGTGTTTGTTGCGAACAATTGAGACAAGAGATGGCATGCGCTGAACCCCCGCACACCGAACAGGTAATCATTTGGTTGTCATCATCAGCAGTACTCTCACATATTTGACAGATAAGCTGATTTTCTAAGGACGGCATCATATTAGTGTTGAACACAACCGATTCGATCGACTGTTTAATACTTTTAAGAGAAGAGAACACTTCGGGCATAGGTTTAGGGAACGGCTTCTCGTTGTTTTGCAAATTGTTTCCCTCCTTTTGGGCCTTAAGTAATGCATTCCTTTCCCTCATTTTGAGGGCATATTCCGCTTTTTTCCTCAATCTCTCGGTCCTGAGTTGTGCCGCACTTTTCTTCACTTCTTGAGCCCAGTGTTTGCGAATTGGGTTTAATTTATTCAAAACGTAAACATATTGAGGGAATGTGTCATCGAATAAGAGATGATGTGCTGAGGCCGGCATTATATTAAGGTCTGTCGCAACCGAATCGATGGACTCTTTAATACTTGTTAGAGAAGAGATCACTTCAGGAACAGGTTTAGGGGACGGCTTCTCTTTAGTTGTGTTGTCTTTTACTAAAATGTTTGAAATATTTGACTTATTGTGAGTGTGTTTGAGATCCCTCTTAACAGGCGTTGTCCTCGATCTTAATCGGGTAGTTATGGTCCCAACAGATATACCATTACTAGTATTGGTTGGCATTCGTTCGCAGCGTTTGATTTTACCGATGGATATAAGGAATTGGCGGTTAAACCCACTGATCGGTATACCGGAACATGAGGGCATGATATTAGGGTTGGCCACAACCGAATCGATTGACTGTTCAATACTCGTCAGAGAAGAAATCACTTTATTAAGTTTAGCCCTGGATTTACGTAAGTTAGTTATGGCCACAACAGGAATAGCATTATTGATCTGACGGTAGGACAAGAGGCCATTTCTGTTGTATATTTCTATAAGAAGTTTTCTGTCAATCATATCGTTGAGAACCGTTTGTATGCCTTCTTTAGTGCCGAAGAGCGGGAATTCGTCATTCATTTTGCGACACATATTATAGAGTCTGTCCACAGACGGCTTGTGATGGTTGAGTTTGATTTTACCCATGGATAACAGGATTTGACGGTCAGACTCACTGATCGGTATATCGGAACATAAGGGCTGCTCTGTATTCTTAGGCCTCTTGGCTGGTTTATGTATTTGAAGTGTGGTCTTTTCATTATCTATCATTTGGTTTTCAGTCAATTCATTTGACTCATTGTGTGTTGACTTCAGTTTATTTCTGTAATACCTCTGTTTGTAAGACATTGTTTGAGTCGAGTCATCACTAAAACAACTTTTAACTTAATTTTTAAACCATTAACTTTTTTATTTAAACTCACAAAACACATACAAAATGCGCCAAATCATAGGCAATAAGTGATGCAACTGTTTCTATTAACAAGCATGTATTTGTAAACAAGTAAAATAAATAATCTAGCAATGCAAACGATTGTTTATAAATAATTGCTTGGTTTAATGGAAAGTTCGCCTAATGAGCAATTAATTTGCATGATCATTAAAAGCAAGAGAACAATTTACCTTACAGAAAGGTTTTGCCTAGATAGTGTGTGCCTTTTAATAAGTTTCACTGTACTATAATGTTTCAACTGAGCATGTCTGTTTTATTTGTTTACAAACAATCATTGTTTGACTTTTCATTTTAGCGCAATTACATAAGTATTTGATTAATTTATCAAGAACACTTGTGGTTTTGTTATAACTTATAAATTAAGTACTTATAACTTATAAGATATAACATAAATGCTCTCAATTTTAAAAATAGATTTCTGTAGTGTTTTGACAAAAATGAATTCAATTATTGAGAAAATTAAAGCTTTTCAACACTTGAAGGAAATCAACAAAACTTTGAAAAGTAATACAATTATTGATAGAAACGAAAAGTTATTTAATTGTTATGAAAGTGATGTAAAAGTGTTTAAAATAGTCGACAAATACTCTGAGAGTGAAATCAGTGCCGAAAATAATAAGCGATTCAAATGTTTTTGGCCTAAATATCGGTTCAATACTAAACTTAAAAAGCATCTTAAAATTCATTTATTAATTCATTCAAATGATCGACAATTTGTTTGTAAAATCAATGATTGTTTCAAAGCATTCAAAACCAGCAGTGATTTGATTTCACACAAACGCACGCATTCGGAAGAGAAGCCATTTAAGTGTGATTTTGATGATTGCGGCAAAAGATTCAAATCTAAATATGAATTAAGAACACATTTACGATATCATCTCAATATCAGGAGATATGTCTGCAATTGGAGCGGTTGTGGCATAAGATGTTTTACAAACAGTGATCTGAGTCGACACAAACGCATTCACACAAATGAGAGGCCATACAAATGTTATTACAGCGGATGTCACCAAACATTCAAAGAATCAAAACACTTGAAATCACATAAATTCATACATACGGGACAAAAGCCATTCAAATGTGATTTCAATAATTGCGGCAAAAGATTCCGACAAAAACAATATTTGAAGAGACATCAAAAGTCTCACTTAATTACCAGAAGTTATGTCTGACAGACATTCAAATAATCAAATGTTATTAAAAATCAAAATTTTCTGCCATTTTATCAGTTTTTCAAATTAAAAAATACTTTATTTAATATTAAAATTATTTAATAAAAACAATAACTTTTGGAAAATTTGAGCCTATTTTCAATAACAACAATATTATTATTCTTTGCGATGCCTTCAAAACCGGTTCATTTACTTTCCCTTTCCCTCAATTTCTCGTACATTAGTTGTGCGGAACTTTTTTAAAGCCACTCTTTGAGTGTTGGCCTCGACTTACAGTAACCACAAACATATTCATCCAATTGTTTGATATGAGATCTGAGACAATTAGAATGGTATCCCCGGTCGCAAACACTGCAGGAAATCAGTTCCAAGTCCTGTATGCCACAGATCTGACATCTTTTACAATGAAGGCACTCCCAGTGGGACCTCTTTTTAATTTTTTCAAACATTTGTTGCGACCATTTGAGACAACTGATGGCATGTGCGGAGAAACTACACTTCGAACAGGCAATCATTTGGTTGTCATCAGCAGCACTGCCACACATTTGACAATTGTTAGAATTGTTCTGAGCATCGTTTAGGGACTGGACTTTTGGTGTTTCATCGGATAAGAGGTGATGTGCTGAGACCGGCTTCGCCTTAAGCTTAGCCGCAATCAAATCAATTTGTTTAATACTTTTTTGAAAAGAGATCAAATTAGGCACAGGTTTAAGGGACGGCATTTCTTTAGTTGAGTTGCTTTTTGCTAAAATGTTTGAAATATAAAATTGAGTTTAAATTTATGACATACTCTGAATAGATTTTGTCCTGGCTCGTGATGGCTTAGTTATGAACACAAAAGGAATAGCATTAGTAATCTGACGGTAGGACAGGCGTCCATTTTCTCGGCAAACAAATTCCTCCAATAGTTTTCTGTCAATCATATCGTTGAGAACCGTTTGTATGCCTTCTTTAGTGCCGAAGTGCGGGAACTTGTCTGTCATTTTGCGGCAAATAGCAAACAGTGTGTCCACAGAAGGCTTCTGTTTCCAGCCTTTGATTTTACTGATGGATAACAGGATTTGTCGGTCAGACTCACTGATCGGTATATCGAGACATATGGGCGTAAGTTTTGACCGACTCTTAGGACTAGAGTTTATTTTTATAATTTTATATTCTTTTGTTTCTTCATTGGTATTAAAAGTTAATTGGCTTTCATGTCCTGATGTCGACATCCCATTAGGGTTGGCCACAACCGAATCGATTGACTGTTCAATACTGGTTAGAGGAGAAATCACTGTCGGCACAGGTTTAGGGGACTGCTTCTCGTTGTTTTCCAATTTGTTTGCCACCTTTTTGGTCTTAAGTAATGCCGTCTTTCCCCTCATTTTGAGGACATTGTCCGCGCTTCTCTTCAATCTCTGGGCCATCAGTTGTGCCGCACTTTTCTTCACTGTTTTAGAGCACTGTTTGGGTATTGGTTTAGTTTTACACAAAACGCAAACATACTTTCCTTTGATATCAGACCTCAGAGAATAGGAATGGTATGTATGGTCGCTGAGAGAAATCAGTTCTAAGTCATGTTTGCCACAGATTTGGCACCTTTTACAACCAGGACACTCCAAGTGTGACATCTTTTTGATTTTTTCAAGTGTTTGTTGCGAACAATTGAGACAACTGATGGCATGTGCGGAGTTCCTGCACACCGAACAGGTAATCATTTGGTTGTCATCATCCGCAGCACTGCCACATATTTGACAGATGGGCTGATCTGCTGACGGCATGATATTAGTGTTGGACACAACCGATTCGATCGACTGTTTAATACTTTTTAGAGAAGAAAACACTTCGGGCACAGGTTTAGGGGACGGCTTATCTTTAGTTGTGTTGTCTTTTACTAAAATATTTAACTTATTCTGAGTGCTGTTGAGATCACTCTTAACAGGTGTTGTCCTCGATCTTAATCGGGTAGTTATGGTCCCAACAGATATACCATTACTAGTATTGGTTGGCATTTGTTCGCTGCGTTTGATTTTACCGATGGATAACAGGAATTGGCGGTTAAGCCCATTGATCGGTATATCGGGACATAAGGACTGATGTGTGGACTCATTGTGTGTTGACTTCAGTTTATTTCTGTAATACCTCTGTTTGTAAGACATTGTTTGAGTTGAGTAACACTCTTACAACTTTTAACTTAAGTTTTAAACCATTAACTTTTATCATTAAACTCAAACTTCATTCAAAATGCGCCAAATCATTAACTTTTGCTATTCGTCTATTTGTAAACAAGTAAAATACATACTCTAGCAATTGAAACGATTGTTGATAAATTGCTTGTTTTAATCATAAGTTCGTATAATAAGAGATTAAATTGCATGCTAATTTATCATTTAATGCAAGGAAATAATTAACCTTATTGAGAGGTTTCGCCTAAATAGTGAGAGTTTACTAAGAGGTTTTACTGTATAATGATTGAACGGCGCATGCTAAAGATGATATGTTTCCATAGCAACTACTGTTTGAATTTGAGCGCAATTACGGATTTGAAAATATTGCAAAATAAAACACTTAAAATTGAGCACATTTTAAATTACGAGAATATTGTTATCCAGTATAATTTATTCCTATCAATAGACTATCCTATGACATAAACCTGACTTTCTTCTAAAATAAAGCTTTAAATTTGAAAGAATGACCAAATTTCAAATCACTTAAACAACTGGTTTTGAGGTGGAAGTCATATCAAAGGAATGCAATCTTCTCATCGTTGAAAATGCGCTCGATTTCAACAATAGATTTCTGTAGTGTTTTGTGACAAAAATGGATTCAATTATTGAGAAAATTAAAACTTTTCAACACTTGAAGAAAATCA
>JAQGCS010002122.1:0-11106 GCA_034702105.1 Fuscozetes fuscipes
AGGCCAGTTCACCCATTGGCGGAAGCAGACGTACGACACTATTTCTAATAAGATTTCCCTTTTATACACTCAAATCACACTTAAATAAAAAGTTACAGTTCATTGAAAATATTCAATTGGAGAGTTTATTTCAATTCTATGTTCTAGGTAAATTATTAGCCTTAACTGGATCTGATTTGAACACAGCGAGTTTGTCGACTTCGGTAATTACCGGAACAGTTTACCGAACACTTGTCGATACTGCGGACTCAATACTTCGAATAAAATATTTCGTCCGATTCTTCCGCATAGCATTCAATTCAAACGATAAGTTTGACGGAACAGGTTTTAAAACTTTGATTCAGTTTTGGAGGTTAGCACCGAATATGTGGTTCATTTAGTTTTCACTAATTTAACCTATCAAGCTCGTTTAGTTACCTTTTATATCCTATTTTTCGCTGAGCACAATATCAATATATCAATTTTATATAAAAAAAAGAGGACCAAAACATTTGGCAGTGCGAAAGGAAGAGGGCAATAAATTTAGTTGTGCAAGATGAATCATGAAAAAGGAGCCGAACTCATGAATTCTGAAAATATGTTTTGTTGTTTGCATCAAATCCTGATTATTAATCAATTTTGAGTTTTATTTGTAAATATGAAAAGAAATTGAAATTTGAACATCAATTTGAACATCAATTTAAACATCAATTTAAACATCAATTCCTATAATTGACGTCTAATTAATGACTTGAGATGTCATCAATTAAGTAATTAAAGAAAGTGTGAGAATAAGTCTCAAATATGTGAACATTTTAATGGATGGAAAGTTTGAAAAACTTATAAATAATATGAAAAGTTATGTCAAAGTGAATAAAAGTTGTAGTGAATGGATGATCCAGAGCTAAACATACTCTTTTGTTGAGAAGTTAGAGTTTGATACACATTAGTGCTGTTGTTATGGACTGACCTCTTCTGACTGGTCTGTTCTCATTTCAGAATTCATCGCGAATTATATATTTTTCTTCTTCACTCTCTTTCTGTGTTTCTATATATATATGTTTGGCATTTGTTGTTATATAAGACATGAATTTTTGAGTTCTTTGAGTGCATTATTCTCTGATAAAAATAACAATTGGATAAAGTTTTACGTCTTTTGCACAGCAATTAACCCAAAAACTACTCCTCTCTCTGCTGTCTAAACACTTTACGGAAGTCTTATTTCAAAATAATATATTTTTCATAACAAACGAAACTCAGAACCGAACTCTTAAGAGAAAAAGTGAATATTTTTTGCTTAGCATTGAATGAGAAGTGTTTTAATACACAAAAGTTTTTTTCGTTCAAATAAATGTGTAATTGGTTTCATAGGTTTTATATTTGGGCGTTCACTATAAGCCTCTTATACGTTATACCAGGCTTATATCAGGCTAAACCACTAATTCCGAACTTATTTTTGCAAATCTCAGCAAAACACTCAATCGTTGACACAATTGTTGATATATTACTCTCTGTTATGTAATAAGAAATCACTTTAAAAGCCTCTCGTTTTGTATATAATTGTATTCGAAACTTGTTTTCCAATCTATTGATACTTTCGGACAATATTTAAATAAAATAATTAAAAAAGGATTTTGAATACATTATTAACACTTTTCCTAATTTGTTTCATTGTCTGCCATCAATAATAATCTTTTGTATCTCATGAAAGGCCACAATCGGAAACGTCAGGCATTTAATGATGAAATGGAGCGAAAAGTCTTATTCTTTGATTAAAATCTATTTTTCTTCAAATCATTTGTTTGATAAGAAATGAATTTCAAAGAACTCAAAACGCTATAAATGGCATGAATATGACAATTAGTGCAACAATTACTCACTGATAGAATGATATCTAACTTTTCACTCGAATTAGAACCGAGTAAATAAGACTAAGATTAAGTTTAAATGTTTGTATAGCTTTTTAGACAATGCTTAAAACAAATTGAATTACCATTTATATAATTATGGTAAATTTATACACCAACTCAACACGATTTCTAATTATGTTTTGTAATTTTAAGTGCAAATAAAGTTCACTTTTAATGACTTTCATCTTTTCTCAACTCATTTAAAAGATTGCAAATGCAGTTACAGTGAACCCTATCCGAAGTGAAACTGCATCGGAACCCGAATTCCAGTTAAAGTGAGAGGATATTCAAGATATTCAAGATGCAACACTAGATAATCATTAAAACTAACAAAAGAGAGCCTTAAATGCCATTAGTTTTGATGGAAATAAATGTTATTCACTACAACTCAAAGAGTTTTGAACCAAAAATAATTAGTTTTATCAAAAGAATGGTTTTGACTATAATTTTGTGTGTCTTTTAAATGTGATTGCTTACTATTAGTAAATTAAAAGCCCTCGAGATTATATACTATTAGCTATTATTTAGCTTTTGATTTGTTTCTCATTTTTATAATAACACTTAAAGTGATTTCAGACATAATCTTCGGTTAAAAGTCTAAAATTTTATTAGATTTATGACTGTTTTGATTGTTTTCGAGCGAAAGTTCATTTGCAAGACTTATAAATCAAAGTAAATATGAGTTTAGGATTGAGTGCAACGAATCTATCGGTTGTGCTGACAATTGTGATCAACCGATTCATTTGATTATTACAGAGAGAGAAGACATAATTGAAAAGTTTTTATAGTAAACTTGGTTATCAATCAGGCCAAACCCTCCATAGGCTCCGATCCAAACGATTAGCCATTCTGTGAGTTGTGGCCAACATTAGACCAAATCTCTCTTTCTTTCCTTAAAGAGTAGAATTAAAACAAGTGTTCGGATCATCCCTTGCGCTGATCATCCGCTGCAACACTTGTTTGATGAGGAGTGACCTAAAGACCCATTTTTGAGCTTATATGGAGTGCAATCGCAAGAATCAGAGCCTTATCTAATAAAAAGGAACGCTATTCACAGCAAAAAACTTTTATCATTACATAGAACTTAACGAATCGGTTGTTCATTACTTACATTACTTTTCATTTGTCACTCATATGTCTCCAAACTATCCTCAAGAATAATGTATTTGATTCGGTTTATATTTATTAATTTATGTAAGTTTTGACATCACTTTTGACAATGTTTTCAATGATGAAACTTAACAACAAAATAGGTATTAATTTGACTTACTTGGTCACTTCGGCGCCGTCGCCCACAACAGACGATAATTCTAAAAACCTAAGTGACGCCGAACTCGCAGTCATCGGATTATCGCCGCCAAATGAAAGGACATTTGAAGCCGAAAGCGAATCTCTTCCCAATTCTTCACTTCTCAAAACTCAAGAATCTCTCAAATCTTCGTATATTACTTATGATGACATTGAAGAGGAACAGCCTATAGAGACGGCCAGCGCTGAAAAGCCTTTTTCCATTACGTTTCCAATCAGTAGAAACGTAAGAAATAGGCAATCATTCCAGGTAAACATATTTTGAAAACTTTTCCAAAATAACCTAGCAAATAATAGTTATATCAAATAAAAGTAGAAGTGACCTAACTTAATTTTAGTATTTGATATTTTAAAGAGTAAATTATATCTTCTGATGTCAACAATCATTTAGTTTATGTGTAAAACAAATTGTTTGTATTTTGTGATATTCTTTGTGAAGAGTATTGTAATTCCACTGCCGTCTGATCTGAACGACAAAACTGGAATAATTGTGATCGAAGACCACGACGATGGCGGCGGAAATTTGGACAGAAGGACACTGAGGGCACAATTCTTCAGTCCCACTCGCATTAAACCAATTCGATCGCAACCATTGAGAGAAGAAAAAAGTAAGAAATCGATGAACATTTTTAACTCAATTGTTTGAAACCTACATTTTATATATTTTATTTATAATTCTCTTGAATTGAATTTCGAGAAATTCACTCAAAACAAAGTGAATTTGAGTAAAAAGAGTGGGAATTCCGTAATTTCTAATAATTAGTCCAAACTTAATAATCGGGTTCTACTAAAAGTGGAGAAAACAATAGAAAAATCTGATGAATTCCGGGCGTAATAAGGAATAGAAGTTCCCATTGATTGAGCACTTCTTTGATCTCGAGTTAAATTTCAATTCATTTCACGAAACCTTTTAAAGGAAAAGACTTTGAAATTATTAATAGATTCTTAACTTTCTCTTCAATTATTCAAATGCGGGATATTTTCAAATATTACATAATTATTGCCACAAATTAATGCAAATCTGCACTTAATTGAGGAAATTATACAAAACTCTTAATTCAATTAAGACTTTCTTGCATTCAATTATCTAACGAAGCGATAAAATGAAATGAATGCAAAGATTTCAGAAACCTTTTTAATCAAATGAACTGAACGTCAAATTGTATGGTAATTACAGTGAGAAACGAAACCGAGACGTCTATAAACCGGATAACTCTCTCTAATAAAAAGCCACAGAATAATAGAACGGCTAAAAAGGATACAATTGAGACAAAAGCTGAGCCCTCGACTACCAGTTCGGTTGTGTTCGATGACGACATCATAACAGTGACCTCAACCTTTTCACCCGAATCAGTGTTCAGACCCAAGTCTATCCTTTTAGCAAATCCTAAGAAAAAGAATTTGACAACAATTCCGAAATCGATTCATCCATTAATCGATACGATGACTATCAGTCTTAAAGCCAAACAGAGAATTAATAAAAAGACAAAAAATGTGAAGAATCTTGCTAAATTCCCTCTAAAAACAACGACAACAACTACTACCACTACTACTACAACAGAGGCACCCACTACAACCGAGGAGAACTTCGAAGAGTTCGAAGATACAGAAAATACTGAAATCAATGCATTCACAACACCTGAGACTACGACCAGAGATATTATTTTGTCCCAACTGTCCCTCAACTCCAGACCTAATATCCGTCGGCGATGGAATCATTCCAATGCTATTAACCACACCATTAACTTAATTACCACAACTCAGAGACCCACTACAACTCAGAGGCCGACTACAACTCAAAGGTGGACCACAACAGAGATACCCATAACAACTACTGCAGAGCCGACAACAACTCAAAGAATAACAACCACACAGAGAACGACAACAACGGAAAGACCAACCAGTAGAAGACGAGTTCCTAGAAGAAGATCAGGACAGAGACAAACTACAAGCACAACCACAACCACTACCACTGCTAGTCCCACAACAATCGCATTTAGACGGAGGGCATTCACTACGACCCCCGCGCCCTTTGAGGTCACTGAAGTCGACTACGAATTAATATCTTTAGACAATTCAACGCAAAATAGTTTTGACAGAAATTCATTTCGAATAAATCCTAAGAACAGAACTCTTGATTCAGATGACGACACTATCCTTAAACCCCGTCCTCCTGGAGCTCCTCACATACCAGGTAATTTTGGGGCCGGCTTTTTGCCATCAGGAAAAGCTTTTAATTTGCCGCATAATGTTCCTGGAAGCGCGGGAGTAGACTACCCAACATTTGATCGAATCCCAACCACACCATTCGATTGCAAGGATCAAATATATCCGGGCTTTTACGCAGATTTAGAGACAGGGTGTCAGGTGTACCACAGCTGTAACGGCAACCTTAGGGCCAGTAAACACACGTTTTTGTGTCCGAACGGCACAATCTTCAGTCAGGAGTATCTGATATGCGATTGGTGGTATAACGTCAACTGTGCCGACTCACCCCTCTATTACCCCTTGAATAAGGAGGCGTTCTCTTCGCCATCAAAAGGCAAAACTAATTCAACCCAAACGCCTAAAATTAAAAACAAAAACAATAAGAAAACAAAACCGAAGACAACGACAACAGAGTTTGTGATCCGAACGATCACAACAACAGATTTGCCATAAAATTAGTATTAATTTGTTTTTAAAACTTAATTATTTTAAGCGATTCCTAACTTTTTCGAAGTGTTTTACAGACTATTCCTACGAATGACTTTTGTTTTACAGTTTATGTTAAATACGTTAAAATCATTTGCCATACAATTAGTTGTCATTTGAAACATAATTTCATTACTCATTCAATTCAACGCTAAATATATTGTATTTTAATTAAAATATTAAACAAATGTTTTATAAATAAAGTGTAATAAAAGTGAAACGGAATGAGTGGTCAGTCATACGGCGACTGCGAATATCTGAACGATTGAGTGAAGACTCTTATTCTCCCACCGAATGCTTGAGTGGCCGTCAGTTGTGTTATCCCAGAAACAACTGGTGGCCGTCTGAAGACCCGCTCCGTTCTTCTGAATTATAGCACAGGTCACTGCCAGACACCGATTAGGACTCAATTATTGTTCATTCGTTGCAAAGAGTAAAGTGCTGTCAATACTGACCGACATATTTATACGATTTGTTGCTTTTAATCAATTGCTGTAAAACCTGTTCGACGATAGCGTTGGACCAGTTGTTGACCTTCGAGTGTTGGTATGTATTGCCGCCGACCACTGTTTCGATCACCTCTTTAGTCATTTTGTTGACCGAATCCGAATCAAACCATTGCTGTGAATCACAAATCAGTTTAATTTACAATAAATTTAATCAATTCTTACGTTATTATCGTTTTGAGACATTTCTCACAAATATTTCAGTGAATGACAAAAATATTGACACTTTTGATGACTACTCACATAAAGCGTTACTTTTTGAAGAGGAGAGTCAACTCTCGACAACCATTGATGACAACAGACAACAATAGTTTAAACAATTTTCAATTCAATGAAAACTTGATTTCAATGTATTAGTAATCGATTAAAACTCATCAGTTCTCAAGATTTTAGACCAATTATAGGGAATTTAAAATGCAAACTAAGTTCAAGAGTAAGAGTCTCTATCACTCAGTGTTAAGACGACGACATATGAACAACAATATGAATTCAAAAATCGATGAATTGATTCAACTCATAGATAACTACTGCGAACGGGTCTACGGGGAACTGCATATGCCTGAACCGATCGCAAACTTTCGGCAACATCTGTTCCAACTGTTGCCTCAAGGCTATCAAATGAGGCCTCAGTTTGGCCTTCAGGTTCAGGTTCTGCCTCCAGACTATGAGAACCATTTTTTGAGACGAAGAATACATGACTTTATTAAACATATTTCGGAGGTAATCACTTCTCAGCCCATCAATGATTTGGATCAACGATTCGCAGATGTTATCCACGCAAACAATGGAAGTACTCTATTCGAAAATGAATTACCACATCCGTTGGCGCAGCCATTGGTGCAACCGGTGCCGGAACAGGCAATACAACCCATGGAAGAACAACCAACTCTCCCGACCGGCTCTCCCGACTCACTTTCTCGCTGATCATTCACTGCTCCCACAATAATGGCAGTCAATATTGTGTCACAAAAGAACTCTAATTCCGACTGCAATTGGAAAGACATTAACAGTCTGTTCGGCTGTTGAATGCCTGCTCTCAAACACCAATTTAATTAACTTTAATGTATTTTACGTTTATTATTAACATTCGATTAATTGATATTTTAATTTAAAAGCTGTAGTTTTTCGGAATTGAATTTTCATCAAATAATTTATTGTAATTTAAGTAATGAACAAAAATTTAAAAAATAGCGAACTATTTGTTCGACTCTTCCGATAAATTTCAGTCATTAACCAAAGTATAAGTTTCGCACAAGAATTCCATCACAAGAATTAATTTTATATTTAATCACTTTTGAGTGTTTGATAAATGTTTTACAAATTTGTGTCAAATAATAATTTGATTTTATTTACAAATTAGAGTTTTATTGAAATTCGTGGACATATTCTGAGATGTGATCAAAGCTTAAAGTAATAACTTTTCGTTTGTCGTCCAAAAGCTGAACCTCCACTTCATTGCGATCCTTATTCTTACTCAAGACGAGAGCCAATTGTTTTCTATACTTTCCCTCTAAAATCATAACATTTGAGTCGTTGTGTCGCGGAATCACTGTTTCCAACATTTGTGAGTCGATGTCTTCGAGAAGTATATTATGGGATGTCTTACAACAGCACTTGTTTGCAGTCAACACATCACTGATAATCACTTTCTCCTTATAATACTTTCCATTCTTATACTTCTTATCAATTATTCTGACCTTAAGGTTAGGCATAAGCCATGTACTATGAGATGAGCTTTTCTTATATTTGTGGTCGGAATCTACTCTATTGTGATGAGTGGCACTACTTCTGTGGCTTTTCTCAAATTTATTTTGCGATTCGTTTCTGTTATCTCTATTTTTATCGCTTTTTTCGTCTTTTTGTTTGTATTCTTCAAACTGTGATTTATTGATAACTTTTGCCTCCGAATGGAACTCCTGTTTGGAGACTACTCTAATGAGAGGAACGGGTATTTTGATGGCTTCCTTTTTGAGTGTGAGTCTAACTGTAGTTCTGGACATATCGTCGTCAAAATCTTCGATCACTCCATACGAGCCCTTATGAGCTCCGAATTCAATACAAACAAAGGATCCCTTCTTTGTCTGTAAATCTTCTTCTTTGAGGTCTTTAGAGATTTTCTTAATTTGTTTTTTGAGAGAACTCTCTGCCCCTAAACCGAGACCTTTAGGTCTCATCTGAGGCTCATTGGGGACATACATTTCTTTAGTGTTGGCGCCGATAGCCATACCTGGTTTCCAACCCATACCTCTGAGCAGAGCTAAACCAAATTCTTGGACGGGAACGGTGTCATAATCAGCTACTGTAGGCTCTGTTGGTCGTAAAGAGACGTTGAAATTATCGTTGGATTCGTATCCTTCGGGCACTTTGTTCCTTAAAAGCGAATCAATGACAGGAATGACTCGCGAGGACTCACTCTTATTGTTCTGATTGTCATTCCATTGACTGACTTCTTTAAGGAGTTCTCTTTTAGCCATTTCTTCGAGAGTTTCTTCTTTTTCCGGTTCTGTTTCTTCATTGTTATCATTATTCTGATTATTATTCGACTCATTCTTCAATTGTTTATTTGAATCTTTTTTCAAAGAGTATCTATTGTTCACAATTAGGGGAATAACTAATTCTTTCTTTTCTTCCTTCTTAACAGTGCTTTGGATCTGATTATCGTCAATAGAAGTGACAAAATCTGTGACATCGTTGCCATCGTTTGTCTTCAAGTCTCCGACGATTTTAGTGTTGAAAGTAATTGTGTTTTGTTTCACTTTTTTGTTGAAAGAAAATGCGATCGACTTCGAGGACTGACCAGAAGACTGACCACTTCCACCAAAACTGGACATTTTGTTTATAATTGAAATTAAGTGAAATGATTTTAAATCAAATGATAGATAACTCAAATAATTTTACTTCAATTCAATAAAAATTAGTTTAAATCTCGTATTGAAAGCGAAATGTTTTTATTTAAGACTTCAAAAAATAAATATTTTGAAATTCAATTACAAATAAAAACGTCGCGAATATTAGTATTTGATTGCAATGAATAACATATTATTTGATTTTTGGGGCATTTATTTCTCCGCTTTGTTTATGAAAAGGTATTTAAATGAAATGTTTATTACTTTGAGAGCACATGTTTTGAGTAAAGTTTAATCCAATTTAAAGTCAATTGATTTTTGAGTCAATAATGAAATTTGTATTAAGGAAACAGTGTTTTAGTCACTCAAGAGTTGGTTTACTATGTTTTGAGAGTATATCAAGTAATGAGAATAATGTGAAGACAGGCAAAGATTATTCGACACCTATTTGTCTTCAGTACACAATCAATGGTTCGGTACCTCATATTGTTAGCGAATTGTTGCAAGATCTAAATGATGACAACTGTCCACTTCTTTTGCCGCTTCCGACAACTCTTTTGATGAACGATTCTTTGCGTAAATTCAACGACAAATTCAATGGAATTAAGTCTGGAATCACAAGATTTGTGGGTTTCCAGACTTGGAGGCCAACCATAATGTCTGTAAGCGATCCTTTGAGTCCAATAAGAAATCATCAGAACAGTGTTGAAGGAATTGGAATGTATTGTCGAGGGGGCAAACATACAGTCAATTCATCCAAACTGATTGATGTGATGTCTAATTTCAGACCCGATGCATATCAGGCCCTCTGCGACAGTGACACTCCTTTTGAGACATCCAATAAACGCATTCAACGATCAGTTGACAGAACTCTTTATTTACTCGAAGAATGTATTAATAAACAGAAAGATATGGATGTTCTGAGCAAAACATCCATTTTGGGCACAATTGAGGGCGGATTTGATTTAAAGTCGAGAATGAAATCTGTGAGAGAGACCGCTTCTAAAGAAGTCGATGGCTTTGTTATCGACGGTTTTCACACATATGGCGAACAAATAGCCGACAAATTTGATTTCAATGCAATTCAACCGATTTTGAAAGAAATTATTGAAAATTTGCCGAAAGACAAACCGAAAGCAATGTTCGGCGCTTTGACTCCAAATCTTATTTTGAAACTAATCGCTAACGGAATCGATATTTTTGACTCTTCTTATGCCACTGTTATGACAGAAAAGGGCTTTGCTTTGCAACAAATAATTGATTTGAAACAATTGAAAATCAGTAACAAAACAATTGACTTAAACAATAAACAATATAAAGAAGATTTCGGACCACTAGAGGAAGATTGTGAGTGTTACAGCTGTTCCAACCACTTCTCCAGAGCATATGTCAACCATTTGTTGAATGCATCGGAAATGTTGGCCAAAGTTTTGCTTATGTTTCATAACTTACATGTTTTTTACCAATTCTTCAGAACTATTAGACTTACTCTCGAAGAGCAAAAATTTGAAGAAATCATAAAAAAGTTATAATGAATTTATAGATTATAAAATAGACTTGTTGAAATTTTACAGAAAAACCATGTGACCAAAGATAATTAAGTTTATTAAAACCAGGGATGCCCAAGCTTTTCGGCTCTAGAGGGGGGTATAGGGGGTAGTTTCTGAAAATTTTTCTAGGGAGGGGGGTCTAGGGGGGTAGTTTTTTTAATTTGCCGCCAAAAAAACCTAAAAAATTTGCCGCCTCGATACGCTCGGTGGAAAACTCAAAGGGGGTGAAAATTTGGCAAAGAGACGTAAGCTTCGCTCGGCGGGGGGGGGGGGGTATATCTGGAATGTTAAATTTTTTCAAAATTCTAGGGGG
>JAQGCS010002123.1:0-11105 GCA_034702105.1 Fuscozetes fuscipes
AGTTGACCGTATTTATTTTGACCCCATCCAAATATTTGGTTCTTGTCATTCCTGGCAAACATACAACTAATTCCTTCGTAAAATTCTTCAACATTCTGATCGCACAATTCAGCAATTTTTGTATAATCATTCACATATTTGTTATGACCAAAACCCATTTTGCCCCAGCCATTATACCCAAACCCATAAACACTGTTGTCTGTCATAACAAGGAAAACTGAGGAAATTCCCGAGGTCCATTCAGAGGAAAAATAATAACATTTGACATCACTTTCAACATGTTTTGGCAAATCGTAAAATACTCGAAAGTTTCTCACTTTCAACGATCTCTTGTTATTTAATTTTAAATATTTAGAAAATTGCTGTAAATTAGAATATATTGCTTGATATTTTTTATGCAAGCTACAATTTTCTATTAAATCACCATTTTGGACAAAATTGATGACAAATAACTGATTGTCTCTCAAATGAATTGTTTTATAAGTCGACTGCTTTTCAAATAAATAATATTCAAATAAAATATTATAAACAGTTTTCTTGACTCCAGAACTATAATCAAGCTCATATACCACCTTATTTGTCTGAAAGATAACATTGATACCATATTTACTATGTTTAATTTCTATATTATATGCTTGATTAAAATTAGAAGTTATTAATCTCCTACTTGAATTATCATTATTGCATTCTAAATATTCTGGTATATATCTTCTAAGGTGATTGTAAAATAAGAGTCTCATCCAACCACTTTCTGACAGCCGATAGATGTCACCACTTATTGTCAAAACAAACGACTGATGATCGAAGCAATAAATCGATTGAACTTTATCATTCAATATATAATTTGTATCAATAACTAATGGCGTATAAATATTTTCCCCTGAACCTTTCAAACCGAGCTGTCCTTCACTATTATCACCCCATCCATAAAGTATGTAATCACTTGAAAGCGCCAAACAGTGTTGATATGCGCCACATATTTGAATAATGCCTTTGCTGTTAAAGTAGTGTAAATGTTGTGGTCGATTATCAATTTTATTATCTTTATATAGCCTTGCACATATTTCATTCAGATCTCTACCCCATCCAAAAATTTCATTATTTTTATTCCTGGCAAATATCCAATCATACCCATCAAAGAATTCTTCGATATTCTGATCACACAATTCAGGAATTATTGCGTAGTTTTCGTTGTCTTCACATTCATTATAACCAAGTATTTTATTTATTTTAAGACCAATACAATAAACTTGGTCATCATTTGTAACACAATATCCACACTTTTGCCAATGCTTTTCGGTAACGAAAAAACAGCGAATATTTTCGATAATATTTTGCGGCAAATAATGGAAAATAGGAAATGAGTTTATAATTTCATACATTTTGTGGTATAAAACAACAAATACTATATAAGAGTCTTATAGATTAAAACATATATTTATCGCTTTTCTTTATCACTATATTTATATAACTGTGATATTTCAAAATCAGGGGTGCCCAAGGTAGAGGGGGAGCATGGTGAAAGACCGATAATTTATAAATTAGCTAATTTAGATTGAAGAAATGAATTCAAAAACGGGTTACAAGAATTTTGTTCTATAAATATATAAAATTCGGAGGGTATCCACTCAGACCACACATCCCTCTCAACACTCCATTCGGTCATTTGTAGCAATAATTTCTTAGAATCAGGTCTTTTGTGATAATCGGTTGAAAATATACATAGAGATAGCGATTCCAATACTTTCCTAAATTTGTTTTCCAAACTTGTGTTCATATGTTTTGATAGGTAACAGTCACTAAAATTATTAAGGTAATTAATCCTTTCTATAAGATTATTGATTGGAGCCTTACAAATTTTCTTTTTCTCTGATTATTTTGACATTATCACCAAGATTAAATATTTCGGTTGCAATGAGTGCCAAACTATAAATATCAGACCTTTGATCATAATTTCTGGATATTCTTACTTCCGGTGCCATATAATCTAATGTTCCCATCATTTGAGTGTTATTTGGCTCTAGATGCTTTTTCGCTAATCCAAAGTCACATAATTTCAAGAATCGGCCGTCACTTCCATTAGAGATGAGGACATTCTTTGGGTTAAGGTCTCTATGGATGATAGGAGGCGTCAATGAATGCAAATAATGGACACATTCTGTCAGTTCTCTAAAGAGTTCGCACGAAATGTAATATAAAAATGTTTTGTATTTTTCTTCAGATATTTTATGCATCGATTCGATGACTTCTCTCAGGTTTTGTGAACACAATTCCATTTGAATGTATGCGAAGTTCACTATTTGTTTGTCAATAAATTTCGGTTCAATCCATGCGGTTATGTATTTGACAACAAATCTATTTTTTAGTTGCGAGAGTATTTTTACTTCACTCAATGTAAGATTATCTAGACAAAATAAAGAGTATTAAAAATTATTTATTTTCATGATTATTTGTTTACCCTTGACTTCAATTCGCTTAATTGCGAAATATTTATTTGAATATTGATTTCTCACTTTAAATACAGTTCCAAATGCTCCAGCTCCAATTTCAATGTGTTCATTAAAATTATTTTCAAATCTCTTCTCGAACACATTTTTACATTCAATAAATAATATGGCGT
Source organism: Fuscozetes fuscipes (assembly GCA_034702105.1). NCBI lineage: Eukaryota > Metazoa > Arthropoda > Arachnida > Sarcoptiformes > Ceratozetidae > Fuscozetes > Fuscozetes fuscipes. The sequence goes on from JAQGCS010002123.1 coordinate 2,621, forward strand.
CTTTCATAATCATCTTGCGTGTTTTACTTAATGTGATTTCATTTACACTAAGAGATCCGTCATTTGTTATGTGAATTGTTTTATATAATAAATTAAACTTGTCCAAATAATAGTCATAGAAATTTAAGTAGCAAGTTTTCTTCAAGTTCACCTCCCCGGTTAAATTTTGTAATTTATAAACGCATTCTTCTGATTGTAGTGCAATTCGTTGGTATTTTTCAAAAATATCACTTAAATATATTTTTGATTCTACTTGGTTAAAAATGTTGTAGAATGTATTAAGTTCATAAATAGAACCATATTCAGTAAGAAGAACCACATTATTTTTGCAAGGTAGAACTTTACACACTTCAAGGTCTTCTATTTTATCCAAAAAGAATTTATCAAATTGAAATTCACCTAGAGTGTAAACATTCCCTTTAATGTCGACCAGAAATGCACTATGTTTAAAACAATGAATATATTTGAATTTGATTCTCCTTGCTCCTATGAATGTGACTAATTCTGGTCTGTTATAATTACACCCCCAGATATATACCTTTCCATCTGATGATAGAGCTAGAAAAATGTCCCAGCCACAACTAATTTCAATAATATCTTTATCATCAAAATAATCAATTTTCTTTGGTTTCATAAACTCGCTAAATTCACTCCTACAAACTCTTGCAAGCTGTCCTTTCACATTCAAGCCCCAACCAAAAATTTGATTATGGTTATTTCTAGCAAACATACAGTATTCTCCTTCAAAGAATTCTTCGATATTCTGATCACACAACTCAGGTATACGAATGTAGTCATTCACACTATGGTTGTGACCGAACCCTAATTTCCCGCAAAAATTATTTCCATATCCATAGACAGTGTTGTCATTCATTACATAAAAAGCGAAATATTGATAGGAATTGAATTCACCCGAAAAATAATGATATCGAACATCACTCACAATATTTTTTGGCAAATCTCCAAATTTGCCTAAATTTAAAAATGTGATAGATCTTTCCCTATTAACTTTGAATTGTGATATATTAGAATAAATTTCATCGAAGATCTTACACAGCACATAAATTCCATGTTCCACAAAAACACCAGGTTTAATGAAATTGATAGCAAATATACCGTTTGGTGTGAAGTGTATAGTCCTGAAAGTTGATTGCTTATCAAATAAACATTGTTCAAAAAGAACTCTGTAGTCAACCCTCTCATCATATTCAACATTTCTTTGAACATGGCACTCTATTTGCTTTCCATTCACCATGGCAAATCTGTAAACACAAGAATTGATTTTAATTCGATTTACTAGATGGCTTCCTATTCTTTGCGGTTTAATTGAATCGATGTGATATTTATCAAGTTGATCAATATTTTTATCTGATCTTATCCAATTCTTATTAGAAAATTGGTAACATGCTTCAACATTAGACCCTGTTGAATTACTGTTGTTTAGTCCAAGAAGTAATTCAAATCTATATTGAAAAATATCATTCAGTAGAAAAACAATTCCTTTCCTACGATTATTTTCAATCCAACCATAAACAGAACCATTTGAGGAAAGGGCTAAACAATGATTATATTCACAATTGATTGCAATAATATCCATGTTATTAAAATAATCTATTAAATGAGGACAACGATATCTTAAGTAATTTTCCTTGATTACCAAACGTTCACAATAATTAATTCCCCATGTAAATATTTGATTATCTTGTGATCTTGCAAAGAAACAATATTCTCCATCAATAAACTCTTCAATATTTTTATCACACAATTCGGGAATTAATGTAAAATAGATTTTGTTCTTCAATTCGTTATAACAAAGAATTTGTGTAATGTTTTCGCCGACACCATAAACCTGGTCGTTATTGGTTACACAAAACGCAACTTTTAAGAAAAACTTCTCAGCGACGAAAAATATCTTAATTTGCTCGATTATATTTTGTGGCAAATAATTGAAAATTCGGTAAAATGTAATGAGTTCGGACATTTTGAACACAATATAAAACACAATTAAGTAATTATCAACTTAAATAATAAATCTAAGTAGATTATTTCTTAGCACAACTTATTATCTTATCTATCTGATTCTATTTAATTACTAGAGATTTGAAAAATACCAGTCTTATCAGTTTTATCGGTATTTATTAGAGCAAGGTCTGATAACTGTCCTAAAGTAGAAATTAATTATTCTTAAAGTCTGTTCTAAATTTCCTAGTTTATTAATACTTAAAATTAAGAAATAAATTAATTCATTAGTCAAAAAAGAATCACGTTTACTCTTAGTCAGATTAAGTTAGGTAATTTAAATTAATCAATATAACACATCAATATATCCTATGTTAGAGGAAGTATTTGGCGTTCTTGTAAAGGTATTATAACACAGGTATAATCTAGGACGCAATCTACAGATTAAATCAATCTATAATATGTGGTAAATAGAAAGTTGTCATGGTGGTAACACATAAAAGTATGACTATTGTTACTTATTTCTAATTACTAGATTTTAATATAATTTTGCGATAAACTTGTACACCAATTTTTTGCCCCTTATATAAGAGCAGAAATTGTACCTTTTATATGTTAACTTTCTATTTCAACATATGATATTTATGCAGAAAAACAAGTTTATGCAGTATATGCAAGTACCAAATTAAAATAATTTTATGACAGAATAAAATCTCGAGAGATAATGAGTGAAGTCATTCTATTGCAAGTGTTTGATAATGAATTTGTTTCAAATGCTTTCCCTTCCGCACGGCTTAACCGCAAAATACAAAGTAATGGACAATACTTCGAATATGTTTTGTATTTCTGGAAATGCCATGCTAATACATGTATAATACCGTTTATCATCTAGATCTAATACACTAATTGTCATACTTTGTCGTCCAATTCCACAATTGAGTCTTCATCTGACTTGCGATATATGTATTGAGACCTTAATGATTTAATCCTCAATGTTTTGAGTTTGAACCTGAAAATATTATGTTAGAAATAACCATTATAAAATATGGAAATTATTACCCAGTCAATTGTATTGCCACAATCAGCAATAAGAGCAGTATAATTAAGATTATTTCAAATTGGTATTCATTAAATTGGTTATCAATATTCCTTTTATTTTTCATATCTGGAACAATTTGTAATTCGCGTGATTCGCCAAACGATTGGTTAGTCAACTGGTCAGTTTCCTTTGCCTTAGTCAGATGATTGTCCAATTCAATTGATCTTAATGCATGTTTCAGTAAAAACTCCATCAAATATGTATTTGTATCGTAAGACTTATTAGAAATATCTTTTCCAAAACAAAACGAATTATTATATAAAACATAATTCTTAGGACACAGACATCGGAAAACTCGGTACTCATCCGAAGGAACACAAATATGGGAACAATTGGAGCTTGCACATTTATTTTCTACATCGGGTTGAAGAATTGAAGCTTTTATTTTAAAGTCTGTTAGGTTTGAAGCACCCAGGGGTACTCCATGCTTTCCAACAGCAAATTGCCAGTAATCACCGCCTAATTTATTCAGGGTATAAAGTCGTTTTTGCGTTAATAGAAAAATATCGTCGCTATATATGATTGGACTATTAATAACCTCGCTTACAAATTCAATAGTATCAAGTAATTTTTCATCATTTCCTTGAAAATCAATTGACCATAGCTGATTTTGTGTAGTGTCCACACAAAAGTATCTTTTCAGATATATATCGATTGCTATATAAAATGGCTGCTTTTCTGAATGATAAAGAACCGATTTGTTGGAACCGTCTTGAAATGAACGCATAATACGTGATTCGGAACCAATTATAGTCCAAACGAGACAACTGTCCACAACATTCACCTTAAAGTCATGAATTAACGGTTGATTTGTGCCATTAATTATTGTATAATATTGTTGTGGATTAGAGATATGAATAACATTTATACAATTGATGTCCAAATCGTTCCAATAAATCAAGTCATGGATCCAATCAATGCTCAAAATATTAGGATTTATAAGATTTGGCCCTGTTACACTTGACTTAATTAAGCTAGGAGCTTGCTTTTCCATTGGGGATATGATTACAGCTTGAGAGTGAGCCCATGCCATGTAATTGCCTCGAATGCTATAATCAATTGACTTAATAGAAGAGTTGTAGTAATCAGCGTAGAGGGTTGTAATATTCCCTGGGTTGAAAAATAGAAATGCCCTTTGATTCAATTGCAAGGTATTTATATCATTAAGTGTCGAAAGTAAAAGTTCTATGCTTTCCGACTCATTTATGTGTATACACCTCTTTGTATGAACAGGTTGATATATGAAAGTATTCCGAGATGTATTTTGCAATGTGTGAGCCAGTCCATCTCTCATTTGGAAATTATCAGGGCATATACACTTATAGCTTCCATACGTGTTATTACAGTAAAAACCAGAACAGTAAGTTTTATCTGCACACCTATTGATTCAACAAGAATAAATGTCTTACGATTCTAAAAATAAACTTACTCATCAATATCGTTACATTGCTTATTATACTTTATTAAGCCCTCTCCACAAGCTGATAAAATATACACCATGATAAAAAACATTGAATTTTACTAAAAAATAAAACTTACTCGTTTGATTAAGCGCTTCAATCGCTGAACAAATTAAATAATTAAAACTGAATTAAAAATATTGATTTGCTTTAAATCTAGGAGGTCTCCTCGAGTTCAAAAACTAGGGGGTATTTGGGCTATACCCGCACTCCTGCTTTAGATGGTAAACACAAACCATGATACAACTCCTTTAATTTTACTTTCAAAAATAACTTACTCCTTTGATTAAGAGCTTCAATCGCTGAACAAATTAAATAATTAAAACTGAATAAAAAATAAATTATTTTTAACTTGTTCATCTTAAATTCTGGTCTTTTTGCCAAGTTAAAGAGCTACAAATGAGTAAAATCGTATAATATTTTATTACAAATAAAACTTGATCCTGTTTAATTGCTTCCAATTATATCAGTCAGGAAACATAAATTAAATGCCAAGGACATTTCAGTTTAATTAGGATTTATAATCTTAGAAGTGTATAAAAATTATTGAACATCCTGATGAATTTTCTAAAAAATAAAACTCTTATCACAGTTTATTACCCATTTCCCCATTCGATTCTTGGTATAAACAATTAGAATGAAATACATAACTCTGTCATTATCATGGCCAAATTGACTAGCACTGAAAAATTAGTGGTTTGTGAACTAAATTTCAACCGGAATAGGGTAAACCCTTATCTGAAGTTTTTGTTGAATATTATGTTTATCGGACCTAGTCAATAATGTTAATAGTATAACAAGTTTTTGATCAAATTAATAAAATGTTTCTTTCAATTTACCCAAAGATATGGTCAAATCCTCAGATTTGGATTTAGACACTTTCTTGTTTATTCTTATTAGACTCCCTCATGTTGCTCATGTAAATTATTAAAATCAAATTAAGCTCTTCCTGGAGTTTATCTTTTGGCGACTCAGCCCTTGTGCTAGTATTAATAATTCTGTTAATAATTACTTTCGATTCAAACAATTGTTTCAATAATTTATAATTATTTTCATCCAAAAGGAGACAAATGGATAGCGTTTAAAATAATTCCACAGAATTTGTATTCAAATAATTTCTATAAAAATGAGTTATTATAAAAAATATTGTTTTGAAAGCATTTTTATTTATTTATTTTTATATTTAAATTATGTGATTCTTATTAATTTGATAAAAATATCAAGCAAGCACTAATAATGATCTGAATTTGCAAACTCTGGTTATAATTTCATTATTAAACATTACTTTTCATAAAGTGATAAGGTGATTTTTCAACTTATGATTATGGTTTTGAAGTATTAATTAATGGAAAGTAATTGCAATCACTTTTCTGCCAAACATTAATTGTTTGAATCAAAATATTTTGAATTTCACTCTTAAAATATATTATAAATTGTGTGCAAAAGAAATATAAATCCATAAGTCCAAGTCCAATTATTGCAATAATAGTGCTCTCATTGACTAATTTAATCTTAATTAAATATAATGTTAAATATTGTAGATTAACACAAAATACCATTAAACAGATCATACGATTTAATGGATAAACAGTTTGTTTCAATTGTTTGTCATTTTCGTCAAAATTTTTAATAATTTCGTTGATTTGATGACGAATTCTAAAGTCGGGTCTTTTGGACAAATAGTTATCGATAAAGTTGTTTGAGTACATCAACACATTGTAGTATTTGCTGCAGAGCTCGAAATTGAAATATTGAATGAGAAATACCCAAAAATAAAGAAAAATCCAGATTAAGATGATTAGGGTTATTATATTAAGATGGGATGTATTTCCTTTTACAAGTGGTGATAGCCAATAATCACCTAACCAATCATCAAATCTAAGGGGTAATACAATTTGATATATTGGCAAAAATATAATAGTCAATATTTCAATGCACATGGTCATGATAAATAGTATCAGAGCAATATATTTTCGCCAATTTTGTGAACAATTTTTATCTTCAAATTCAATAATTGAGTCAAACATTCCAAACATTAATTTGCATTTTTTCTTTAAATGAATAAACACAACCAAATACATCAATTCTGGCACAATTGTACTAAACCTCAACAATAGTAATTTAATGGATGCATTCAATGGCGGTAATCTTGCCATTATTACTAAGAAAATAGTTGAAATCCATAATCCAGTAAAAATATTATCCATTACTTTGTATTTTGCGGTTAAGCCGTACGGAAGGAAAAGTATTCGAAACAAATTCATTGTCAAACACTTGCAATAGAATGACTTCACTCAAAGTTTATTATTAATCTCTTGAATATGCTGACGTTACATCTTATTATCATTTATGGCATAAAAACTTGTATTTCTGCATGAACCAATCGTTTTATTCACGAAATTACGTCATAGTTTAGGTATAGTGCCACAGAGTGCCAAGTGTCAATGCAGATCACTTTATTCAGAAATACAAATTTTATGCATGAATCAAATAATTATAATCTGATGAAACACCGGAAACCTCAACAGTGTAATAGCAAACTCTGAGTGAAGTCATTCTATTGGAAAGTGTCTGACAATGAATTTATTTCAAATACTTTTCCTTCCGTACGGCTTAACAGCAAAATACAAAGTAATGGATAATATTTTCACTGGATTATGGTTATCAGCATTTGCTTTAGCAATATTATACTGGTTTACGTCATTTATGAGTATTCCATCGATTTCAATTTTTCTCTTAAAAACAGTTAAAAATACAGTAAAACCTCCAGAATAATGTATGGCAAGAAAACTTGGTGTTAGAACCAATGTTTTTCGAATTTATGATTTTCAAATATAGTCATATGATTTCACCAAGTATTTATCATCTAGATTTAATAGTCTAATAATCATACTTTGTCATCCAATTTCACAATTGAGTTTTCATCTGACTTCCGATATAAGTATTGAGACCTTAATGATTTAATCCTCAATGTTTTGAGTTTGAACCTGAAAATATTTGCGTGAGAAATAACCAATATAAAATACGGAAATTATTACCTAATCAATTGTAAAATCACAATCGTGAATAAGAGCAAAACAATTAAGATCAAATATGTATTCGAGTCGTAAGACTTATTTGAAATATCTCTTTGAAAACAAAATGAATTATTATTACATAAAATATAATTCTTAGGACACAGACATCGGAATACTCGGAACTTATCCGAAGGAACACAAATATGCGAACAATTGGAGCTTGCACATTTATTTTTTACATCTGGCTGAAGAATAGGAGCTTTTACTTTAATGTCCGCTAGGTTTGTAACACCCAAAGATACTCCATTTATCCCAAAAGCAAATTGCCAGTAATCACGGCCATATTTATTCAGGGTATAAACCTTTTCTTGGGTTAATAGAAAAATATCGTTGCTATAAATTACTGGACTATTAATAACCTTGTTTACAAATTCAAAGGCGTGGAGAAATTTTTCGTCCTTTCCTTGAAAATCAATTGACCATAGCTGATTTCGCGTTGTGTCCACATAAAAGTATCTTTTCAGATATACGTCTATTGCTATATAAAATGGCCGAATTATTGAATGATAAAGAACCAATTTGTTTGAACCGTCTTGAAATGAACGCATAATATATGACTCCGAACCAATTATAGTCCAAACGAGACAACTGTCCACAACATTCACTTTAAAGTCATGAATTAACGATTGATTTGTTTCATTAATTATTGTATAATATTGTTGTGGTTTTGAAATTTGCAAAACATTTATACAATTGATGTCCAAATCGTACCAATAAATCAAGTCATGGATCCAATCAATACTCAATATATGAGAATTTATAAGGTTTGGCCCTGTTATATTTGACTTAATTAAGCTAGGAGTATTTCTATCCAGTTGAGATATAATTATAGTTTGAGACTTTGCCCATGCCATGTAATTGCCTCGAATACTATAATCAAAAGACTTAAT
>JAQGCS010002124.1:0-11102 GCA_034702105.1 Fuscozetes fuscipes
AAATATTAATAGACATGCAACTTTCAAGTTGCTATCGAATTGACACTTAAAGTACTTTAATAGTAAGTGATTAAGCTTGCTTATCTCAAATGCCAATGAGTGCAAGTTTTAAGCAGGGATAATCAAGCAATATCAGGGGTATTTTCAAAATTTTTCGTTTCAGGGTGGTATTTTTCCCTCTAAAAATACCGAAAACAGTCAATTTTTGCCATTATTGGCTAAATTGATGACAAATCCGGTTTTAATTCAGTTATTTAGCCGAGGTTTCCAAATTTATTGGGGTATTTCCAAAATTTTCGCCTCAGGGCATGCTTTGGGCTATATTTTGGGCATGCTCCTTGCTTATTCCTGGTTGTAAGAGAAACTCTATTATTATTGCGTTTATGCATTTGTAGCAATGATTCTGTCAATGGTCTGAATGGTTACGCTCTGTATATAAATTGCAATTAGTATGGCATCAATCGAATCACAATTAAATAAAACTTTGCATAAAAATAAATTGAGTGACAATTTGTTTCATTGCTTCGAATCATATGTTAATTGAATAAATGATTTTATAGAAATAAAATGTGAAACCAATTTATAGTTCTATTGATCTGTAGTTCAATGAAATTTGCTTTCACTTAAACGGAACGCTAGTTTTTGAAGCCGTTTCCCATTCGTTCGAAAGACTTTTTTTCTGAATCAAAAGTTTATAATTTTCACTAAAAAGTGATTAAATAAAAGTTTGAATGAAAACAAAATTCAATTAAAGATTATTTAAAAATACATTCAAATCGAGTTCAATAGAAAAAAATGCGACAAAACTTTTCATTTAACATATTTTTCTTTACGGCCAGGAATTAGTTCAAAGTTGAATTTACAGAACAAACTAAGCAAAACCATTACAAGATCTCAAATTCGTTGACTCTATGTTCACATACAAACATTACGGACAATACAGTACTAGTAACAGTTAACTTTCTATTTTTTAAATTTGGGTGAAATTTAAGTTATGCTTATTTCAGGCCAACGTACAAAGAGAACATTCAATTTTGACTAGGTTACAATTCTAATCCCAATATAATATTTACATTTGTATCGACAAAAATAGTAAATTGAAAATCGAATTCAACTAATATACAACTCTAAGACAATAACTTCGGAATTAAATTATTTTTACGTATAAACAAAAATTATTTGAACATCAGTTATGAATTTAAATAAGTAGATCCAAAATTTACGGACGGAATGGGAAATGGACTTGATTATTTATCCTTGGAACCAATTCAACTTTTTGGGTCTTTCAATCCTATTGGGCATTAAACCCTCAAGCTAATCTCCGATTGATCCGAGATGCCAACAACGGTAACCACTTTTCAACCTAGTCTGAAAATCATAAAACCCCAGCTCAAAATCGATCCCAGGCTTTCTGCTTGTCATGCAGAGATGCAATTCCTAAGACTATATAAGGTTTTATCAAGCAAGTGAGAGTAAAAAGTTGGAAATTCAAAATAGCACTAATTGTTGTATTAATGTTTTTGAAAATTGGTTCATAAAATCAATATTGTTATACAATTGGAGGATCAAAACTGTGATGCAATGCATAGAAATTGTGGTTCGAATGCCATAAAAAGTGTTTTACTCAATTTTTGTCGACAAATATTAAACCAGTTGAATTTGAGATAAGCTTCGGTCGTTAGCAACAGATAATCACATTTTACTTAAAATACATTTTTTTATTGATTTTTCTCACAAATGTTTTATTGCCTCCAAGTGATGAACAGAAGAGAGGCTATTTTAATAGCTTAAAATAGTTGCTTATGTTTTACAAGATCATATTATTTACTAATTTTTATAAAACAATGAACTTTGGGCAGTGGTTCAGCTAAAAATTGCAGCGTGCAATTGTGAGGTGCAAAATACTGGCAGCGAATGTAATTATGTTGATATTTGCACATCAGATGTGATTCACTGGTGTTCTAATTGAGAGTCAAATTCAAGATTAAGATTTGGTTCTTATAATTTTAGACTTCTTTAGAAGCCTTGAAAACTGTGTTAACGGAACAGCAAAATATGTGTTCACTTACTGTGAATAATAAAATACATTTACACTTCTCTTCCATTAAAACAGTAATAGTGTTAGAAATTGAATCATAAGACAATTTATGAACTAATTATTCTATTGTTTTGTTATCAGTGAACACAAAATAATGAATTGTCGGCAAAAAAGTCAAAACAAGTTTTCTTTTTTATGTAAAATATTTTCCAAAAAACATTCAGTTTTTGCTTCGATTCAAATGAGAACTAAAAAGAAGGAGATTTTCCACGAATATTGACCTCTAAATTATACTTATTGTTATTCGAGTCAATAGATTCAGAAGAGACTAATTTTGGAAACAATTAAGACACTCAAGAGTTCAACGAATCTAATAATTCAATTATAAGACATATCGAACCAAATATCATATGAATAGTCATTTGGGACGGAAAGCATTTTCGGATCAAATGTTTGGCAAAAAAAATGAAAATACTTGAAGTATGAGAGGAAAGGGATATGAGTTTAAAAACTAACTATTTTAAATGTTCATGCAATGTTTTGCACGATTGATATTCTTTAAAATCCTTTATTTATATTTGGGTAAGGGCTCGGCCATCAATAATAATAAATATGAGAGCTTGTAACCTGGATCAACCCATAATTAACTCGATACATTTGTGATGAGCAGAGCATTGCGAAACAGTCATTTATCCAGGGTGAAAAGAAATCAATAAAAGTTGTAAAAATAGTAATTACTTTTTTTTCAATACTTGTGGGCCTCTAGTTTTTGGCATAGGGTACTTTAACTACCATCTGATCCATTTTGACATCAAAAACCAGGAAATTTTTCCCTATATTGTCGTGAATTAACTCTTTATATCCTTGCTAAACCATATTATCGCAAATATAAAATACTGCTCTTAAATACCATTATTTTTCTAATAATGGTCTAAATACTCGATTAATAGTAAAATACACTGGAGCATCATTTCTATCATGCTGGTCGGTGAGTTGGAAATTGATGAGAGTGAGAGTTGATAAAATTGGTCTCAAAATATAACTAATTGTACTAGTAATTTTTTCGAAAATTGATTGATGAAATCGTAGTGTCATATAATTGGAGGTTGATAAAAACTGCTGCAGTTGTTCACGTTTATTGTTTTTAGTGACTTTTAAAATGTCACGATTCGGACACATATACTCAGTAATAATTAATCGTTTGTAGCCTTTCAATTCTACTTGGTAATTCTCAGATCAAAAGTATTAACCTTCAAAAGGACTATTTAGAAATGCTCTGGTGATATATTTTGTGTTAGAGTACACTTTGGCGAAACAATTTTTAAAATGCATCCAAATTATAATTAATTGCAAATTATTTAAATTTTTATTAATCAAATGTTATATTAATTGTTATTATAATAGCTTTAAGTCATTAATCAAACATCAAATCAGATGTTTAGACATTAGAATAGTTGTTATATTTGTTATATAGAAATGATTTATCGAATCAACAATTTTATGTTTTTCTTTTTTGATTAATTAGAAAAACAAATCGAAATATCATCAAATTATTTAACTATTAGCCTATGAATTGTGAAAATTATCTAGGACTGTTTTTTAACTGTTTTTACCATAAAAGTAATATTTTGAGACAATTAGTGGAGCCGTCAGTCTATTGCCCTCAAGAAAACTACAGTCAAATCAGTTATAAATTAAATTACTAATCAATTATTTATGAATTAAAAACTGTTTTGAAAATAAATCTAATAAATGAAATTCTGTAATAAATTGCAAAATAATAATAAAAACACTTAATAATTGTCTTTTGAGTTAATTATTAACATAATTACTAAACGAATCAAAAACTTGTGTCAAAATCGAGTGAAATATCAATAAAAATGAGAATTGAATTGCGGTTCAAAATAATTATGAATTCAAATGAGATTTAATTAAAAAATCAATTAATTGATTGCAAACAAACAAAAAATAAATGATTACTTAATAATAGATGTGTTGACACAAAAAAACTAAAACAAAAAATATTCAAATAATAATTATCTCATAATTTCTGCAAAAAAATATACTGAAAAAGAAATTCACAAATAAGTGACGAAAATTGTGCTTAAAATCGACTCTTTGTTTGAACAAAAATTGTTTGCATCACTCATTTAAAACCGAATGAAAAGGTGTGGAAATAAATTCGAAATAAAAGTTCTTGTCAAAAAAAACAGTGGGGCGTCTCTAGAAAACCCATTTTATTAGTGGATTCTCGACTTTCGAGGACTGACCGGAAGTATTTTAATGTTCTTTTCTTCGATCATTTCCTCGAGCTCTGGTCTGAGGGCTTCTGGCAGAATTGATTTGGCCTTTTCGAGGGCGTGGCGGTCAATGGTCTGTTCGTTATCTAATTTCTCGAAATGAAAGGCCAGACCCATACGTTTGAGTACTTCTATGTCGTCGTGTATTTCGAATGTATTGTCAAAATTGAAGAGATATTCGGTTTTGTCGTTAGAAATACTGCAATCGATTACAGTTTTCTTCTCTGTGTTGACGATAATAAATGGCAGAGATATGAGTGCGTTATTTGCCGGCACCGCACCCATCGATTTGTTGCGTTCGACCAATTGTTTGAACGCGATTTGCTGTAACAACAGATCCCGGAGCTGTTGTTTCTTAACATTAATCCGTTCCATACGCTTCTCGCGCTCTGACTCGAGTTCAAGACACTCCTGTGCGGCGTTTGTGGGCAGACCTATCCATTTGATCTCTTTCTTCTCTTTGGATATTATATTCATTGCCATTAAGACATTGAGCGCGTCGTAAACCCGGCGGCGAATGTTTTTCTGGTCAAACGGTTCCTGATCTCCAGGAAGGTAACCGCCCTGGAATGCGGCCCTACTGGCGATCGGGTCGGAACTAAACTCCGCCACGAGTTCATCGGCCACTTCGTTATAAGTGGTCGAACCCTTGAGTTTGACTTTTTCACAAACCTGTCGTCCGATAAAAAAAATAGTCATTAAAACAAATCAAAACAAAAATGAATGCTTTGATTAATGCCTAAAACACTCCTATAATTGGCTCTAAATTAGAGGTCAATTGACTTTCATTTTAGCGATAATTGTTTCGCATTCAAGATATGTGTCACTAATAAGTTCGCATCAATTAAAAAGTGGTTTCAATTAATTGCTAATCAAATAAATATCTAATCAATAATTTCTTTTGTTTTGTTTCCATTAAAGTTTAAAAATTAATTTACCACTCAATAGATTTGTGATATTTATCTCAAGTGAACTAAATTAGAGGCAAACCGACCATTAAATCAATCAAATGGTCGTAATTATAGAAATCTCATTAATTTAGACTAAGATTAAAAGTATCTGATTTATAATTAAATTAAAGGATATTTTGAAATCAGTCTCGAAATACAAGAGAATAATGGCTTCATTTGAGTGATTATAAGAATAAGGAAGAATACCTTCATTGAGAAATGTCTTAAGCCTTTGCCAGTCTTGGGATCCTGTTTCCGCCTTTTGGGAGCGGGTGGTATCGAATCCATATTGAATTGACTGAACTGATTGGTGGCCGCACCGATCAAAGAGGCGAATGCATTGGATCTGGATATCGATGTCGGCGAAGAGGAGGATATTATGGACGAGTAATTACTGCTCGAATTGTCTTCTATTATGTTAAACAAATGGTGGGACTGAGGCGTTGTCTTTGAGTGCAGTATTGAAGGTGTCTTAGCGCTAGACTGCAGGGCTGTGGTCCCAGTGGAAGGCTGTCCGATACCAACTGCATTGTTTACCAGAGTCTGTCCGGCCATAGGACCAGTTGTACCGATACTATTGGCGTTTATTATAATAGAATGCTTTCCTGTATTGGTCTTTGTGTTAGCGTTTTGTTGGCTATTGTTTTGACACATTTTGGCCAAGATCATTCCCGCATTGATTGCTGACGAGTGGCCAGACGTAAGCCCAGCACTAGAATTAGTGGTCTGAGCGCTGGTCAATGTTTTTCGTGCCGATCGGGGCATAGCCTTTAATCAATGGACAGCCCTTTCAAGCAATTAATGCTTGCAATGAGACAAATATCGCTCTCAAACCAATTGGATTTTCAATCGGTTTTGGGCCTAAACTCTTGGTTTTAAGACAAATAAATAAATACAAACTTAATAGCAATCGATTTAAATAACAATTAAATTAATTACAATTTATTTGATGGCAAATAATATGTCTGTTTTGGAAGTGTTGTCGCACTTAATAATGCATTGAATGCCGCCTTTTAATACTCTCTCAGCCATATTAAAACACTATATCTCACAATAATATGAAATGTACTAATTTAAATAGTTGCTAGTATATTTTCAATCATTTTTGGTATAATAAAGTCTCAATTTTTCGACTGTTTGTTACTTAAATCCTATTGAAAGAGAATCGGATGGAAAGAGCGGTTTTCCCTCAAACATAGAGTACGTCAAGACTTGTAAGACAAACATCCATTAAATTTATGTTGAATTTTAACAGAGACTTAAATTTGGGGAACTCCTCACTTCTCTACGTATGGTATGGATTGGGTTTAAAACCACTGAATTGTTTAAAAGGAAAAAGTTTTTTGTAAAATAAGGAAAAGTTTTTTGACTTTAAATCTATGAAAAAGTTTCTGAAATTTTGTTTTTAGGTTCAAATTCTACGCATTTTATACAAATGTTTGACTCAATTGCAGTGATTTTTGTGTCACAATTGTCTAAAACATAGTATTTTTGTGCCTAAAAAGCAGACCAAAAGTACTGCTAATAGTTGTGTTGTCAAACACTTACTATTGGCTGAGCAGACAATTTGGGGGCAAATGTTGGCTCTCAGCCAATCACAGACTCCATTTCAATGATGAGTCCCTCACGAGTTTTGAGCGCCAAACACAAATTCTACCAAGACAAACGTGGTCTAAATTAATTATTTTAGTGCATTTAATCAATTATCTCTCAAATTCTTTAAGATATATAATGATCATTTTGATTTCAATCATGCATATTGAATTTTTGCGATAAAAATAATCTATTTGATTAAATCATTTGTCGCAATTTCAGATTAAAAACAAATTTGACTAGATTATTATGATTTTGGCGCCAAATTGAACAAAATTAACTATATTAATTAATATTTATAGTATGCAAGAATAAACTGAAGTTTCAACTCAATATCAAACAATTAAGTGTCTATTAATATTGAGAATAATAAGCAAGGTCACTCTCAATGAGTTGCATAACAAAT
Organism: Fuscozetes fuscipes; assembly: GCA_034702105.1. Lineage (NCBI taxonomy): Eukaryota > Metazoa > Arthropoda > Arachnida > Sarcoptiformes > Ceratozetidae > Fuscozetes > Fuscozetes fuscipes. The sequence goes on from JAQGCS010002124.1 coordinate 7,288, forward strand.
CAAACAAAAATATTTAAACTTCAATAATAATTTTGATAAAAATATGAAGTAATCATTTGATAAGTTGTCAATGTCATATTCTATCACCCATATGAAAGTTGAACAATTATTTCAACATGTTTAAAACGGAATTATTCAATCCATCAAGCAATGATTATTGCAATTATTGAAAATTCATTTATTAATAGAATATTATATAGAGAGATATGTATTACATATAAGATATGTTTTGATTTCAATGTCATTATTTAATTGAAACCAATCTTTAAATTATTTTTAGAACAATAAGAAAATCTTATGAAAAAATGTATTTAATGAACATTTTATGGAATATTTTTGTTGAAAATTGAGCGCATTTGCTGTCATTGTTTGGTAGGAATGCATTGGAGTATTGCAGAGATATTCCTAAGATCGCACCACAACTGACACATCGCCGCACATCTACTGTTCGGCAGCCGTTATATCGACGAACTCTATATAACAGAGAATAAGAACTCAATAATCGTTTAGTTCATAGACAGCAACGGGTGAGACAGTCAGACACTGATCGCAACTTTATATGAGTGATGAGAGTCACCGGAATAAACTTTTATTTAAATATTTTGTTATATTTTCTTAAGAAAATTCTAATCCATTCATAAAAATCATGAGAAGTCTTATAAATGAAAAATAATTTTTAAAAATGTTCTGAATTTAAAGGAATTGTTTAATGAATTTGTTGTGGAGTTTATGTTAAAGTGAATGCCGTCTTCAAGTTTGCCATCACCGCAATCGCCAGCACTGGTGGATACTGTGCCGGCCACTGGTCATCACCACCAGAACACAAACGATGAACAAAATTCCAAAACTGATTCACCGGACACTCAGACCAAACAGGGATCGCAAGGATCCACTCAGAGATCATCGCCTAAACAAGACTCAAGTGAGTGTGAGGCTCAGGTGTCCGGTACCGCACAACTCGATGACGACAAAGAGCCAACACAAAGAGCTGTGCCACTATCCCCTCAGTCGGCGGCGACGGCAGCGGTAGCGGCACTGTCTGTGAAGAGGAGTGTGAGCCAAGATGTGCATCAAATGCAAACTCAGTCATCATTTCTGATGCGGTTCTCATCGCGTTTGCGAATGAAGTCACGTCTGGTTTGCTGTATATATTTCATAACAACATTTTTATCACTATTTATATTAGTATTGATTGCAATCATAATATTCTTGTATTGGAAGCCAATAAGTCGTACCATAATTATCGACCAAAAGATTGAACAAAAAGGTATTGATTTTGGGATCAAATAAAACAAAATGCGGACAAAAAACAATAAAATATACACAAAAACAAAAAACAAAACACAACCGAATAGAATAGAATAGAAAATACCCCCAAAATATATGACGAGAAAGTATTGCCTGAACTCAAACATTAAACAAATACCTCTTTTAGTTAAGGATTAGTTTGTGAGACACGGAATGAGAAGTGTTTTCTTGTCGACCAGATGTGCGATACAATCAATTGAGAACACTCTATATGTATGCCTCAAAGCACCAGATATTGTTAAAAATTGTTCGCTTGAGTGTCGTGCATAAATTCTCATGACCAACGTGTCGGTCCCTACAACTCCCATGAGTAATTGCCCTTTCACAATCAATAAAGCTTATTCTGAGTGAAAGCCAAACACAACCATAAATAAATTAGCAAGCTCATTCATTTGGTGATCCTGGCTATCATTGCATAAGAAATGTTTTAAGCTATTTGTTGTGCTAACCTTGGTCGTAATCGAGTATTCCTATTCTCATGAGATAATAGAAACACATCTTGAATAAACGATCATTATCTCAATGTTAAATTAGCTTCGCAGATAATTACCTAGGCTATCAAGAAATACAGATCATTCTCATCTATTTAATTGCTATTAAACTGATCAATGACCTAATTCTATAGTTTTATTCTTGTTAACTTCTATACTTTATTTAATAATTGAGTGGAAATATTGTTTGTCTCTTTGAATTGTTGCTGATAATTTTGATTTGAACTTTTGCATACATATTTACTTTTGTATATTTGAGCATGTTATTTCATGCAATTACATTATATCATATAGCATTATATCATTACATTATAGCATAATTAGTAGTGAAATATGATATAAAGAATTTTGTTGAAAGATGTTAATAAACCGAAACCTTTTTAGTTTGGATTAAATATTAAGAAGTAGTTTATTCTTCAAGAATTGTGTTTTATTAATACATAAGAAATAGAAAGAGTGAAACATTTAGAATAAACTACTCTTTGAATGTCTGCTCAAATATAATAGCTTTGAGAATATGAGGAAAACACTTCAAATGAATCAAAGACTAGAAATTACAGTCGAGTGCAGAGCAGTAGACAAAACATTTTTATTCTTTATGTTCTCTTTTTTCAGTAAAATTCCATTTTTGCAAAACTCACTCGAGTTAATAATATCAAGAACTTTGAAATGAATGTGCAAGCCAATAGCATCTCCTAGAATGATGTTCCAATATATTTTGATAGGATTGTATTTATGCTCAAGTATAATACTCATCCAGAGCTGTACTACTCATACTTGTCTATATTTCAATAGAACATTCAATTCAAATATAATGGGAATGTATTCTATTTGATGCAATGGAGTAAATTTTTTTGAAATGCATAAACCAAGGCCAGTAATTGAAAACCCGACAGATCTCTTCATCTGCTGTCAGCTGTAAGACAAGTGGTAGTATTTGAAGAGTTTTCACATACCTTTCCTTCTTTTCATTTGGGATTTTTTTCAATTTTAAGCTATTTGTGTGAACCACATCTAATACGAAAGTATGACTTAAAATTGTGTTCTTAGCGGTAAATGTGATCGGTGAAAAACACCATCGAATTCAATACAATTCAAAAGTTATTATTATCGGTACATCAAAAGTGTGCCTCAAATTTGTGCCCTATTATTGGTCTCCAGTTTTGTTGTGTGCAGTTCTCTATAGTTCTGTGCAGCGCTTGTTATCCATAAATGTAAAGAAAACTCTTGTATTGAATCCAATTTGTTATAACGAATATCGAAGTTATCTTATTCTTGATTTTCGATTCCTCTCTTATTCTTTCTTCCCTCGAATCTATTGCTCGCAGTTTTCAAATTGAACGAACATTTTCTCAAACCAATTTTGTGGAACTCAATTGTCAGTGATGCCCAGGAGCAATATTCTGTGGTCACACAAACTTATTTTCAGCCATCATTAGGAATGACAATAACTCTACCAAATTAAATCATTCCAATTCATCAAAAAACAAATAAATTTGCCAAGAAATTAGTTTACCTTTATCATTAAACAAGTGTGAAAGCTTGTATATCCCTGGAAATTGTTTTCAATCAAATGTTTGGTTCAATTTTCCTAACTTAATATTCGGAACCATAAATCAAAAACTTATTCGTTTTGAGTTAATATTCAGGAATAAAACGTTCATTAATTCGGTGAATAGAGAAAATCCATTACATTTCTCAATATTTTAATTAAGTATTAAGTTAGTTCTTGGACCACTGTTGGCAGTGAGTGGCAGAAAGTAAACTTTTATTACTAGTGTTGGTCGATTTATTAAATATTTGTTAAATTTAATAAATTTACCAAACATGCTTTTGTTGTTGTTGATGCAGTGCAAAAGAAAGACGAATGTCATCATTTTCCTCCTAAATGGGCAATTAATTTAGTTAATTTAACTGAATAGTAAACACCTTGAGCAGGAAGTTCGGGAGATCATTTTAACTTATATGGTTGGTTTCAGGGTAGAATTTTGAATTCAACCATGTAATTTTTATTTC
>JAQGCS010002125.1:0-11101 GCA_034702105.1 Fuscozetes fuscipes
TTCAAGAAACACCTCGAAGAGTGTACTGGCTGAAATACCGTTGATTCATTGAATATCGCCAGTGTACGTAATTTATGGCAATGAAACATTATTCAATAGTTTTAGCATATGTGTCACTAAATTCTCTGTTCGACAGTTAATATTATTTTGTATTGATTTACTCAATTAACATGGGAATCCCATAGACAATTTGGAGAAATTTCTTGCCTTATTTTCAAATTTCGAGAAATTTTTAAACACTACTCTTAACTTATAAAATATACATGTATTATATACTGTATATGAATTACATAAAAGCAGCTAGCCATTGTGCTCTAGGACCTTACAATTGGATGCGCATATGTATGTTGAGAATGATGCTGTATTAATTTGGTTTTTCATTTTCCAGTGATGGCTGATTAATAGCTTCTTTGAAATTAGAATTGAGTGCTTAAAATTAAAATAAAATTAATGGTCTTTTCTATTAATTAATTATCAAATTGAATACAGAAATATGAAAACTTAGTGTTCAGTGAAGTGCAACACAGAATAGAGGGACAAACACTTGGTTTGCAAATATATAACGTATTCGCTATCATTAGTGAATTGATTAAAGAAAACTTAAACAAATTTTACCCCAAAACTGAAAGAATCAGTGATTGAGTTTAGCTTGGATATTTTGTAGAAAAGTTCACATATAACACAAATATGGCATTAGTTGAAGGCCAGGACTAGTGCTCAAAGAATTCATTTAATATGCACTGATTCAATAAATATTTGATTGGAACACCTGCTAAATAATCTCTGATGGCTGTACTGAAGATGAAAAATTAATTTTACTTTTGGCTCATTTGAAAGCAGCAAAAGTTAAGACTCTTTTAATTACCAAAAAAGGAGAAAATTTTAATTCTTTCGGGAAAAAAGTGAATTTCCTGCTGAGTAGAGAAGAGAGAAAATGTTTGTTTTATTTCTTCATCTATCGATTGGAGAATATGATGATTGAGTACATCCTATGTCTCGTCAATGGCTTAATGAGCTTTCATTGTGAATATATTGGGAATCGTCTCTCAATTGATATTCAGTGACTGTGTCTGAGAAGAAGCAAATGAAATAGAATTTTCTTTTCACGCCATTGACTTCAGTCGTGAGCTGTGACTGAATTGAAGCCAAGAATTTGTGCGACCATTGATTTGACACAAAATACCTTTTAATCTTTGATTATTAGATTGGTTTATATTAGCAGAAAAAAAGTTTAATTATGAATATTGTTAAGTAAAATGTTAGGAACAACGCATTGGGTGTGTGTCGTGTCTACTATTTGATACATTCAGAGGAGCGCCACTTATGGCTTAAGTGCCTTTATTTTGATGAGAAGCCGCCTGACTTTTGTGTATTATTTGATTGGGCCTAAGAGCCAGCGCCCCTTCAAAACCTCAAAAGGGGACCACACATAGAGCCCAACAGAATTTATATATGTATAACATATTATGCATTATATCTTTGATATAATATTTCAAAAGACGATTGCCTTCCGAGCGTTAGACGCATATCAGGTCCACGAACTTAGCCATCACTACATCGTTGCGAACTTCAAACTAGTGTTGTTTAATTTACTAGATTTATTTTTTTGTCGATAAATTTATTATATATTTATTAAATTTAATAAATTTATTTTTTTGTCCGAAAATTTAAAAAAATCAGCGGTTTAATAATAAATACTAATTATTGTCATTAGAATCGAAAGTTATCTTATTAGAATCCATTCGTCATTTAATTGTTGATCAAAATCAAAAGATTAGGACCATTCGGTGATTTTCTTCTGGATTTTTTATTTTTAAAAATCCTAAATTAATACCAATTTTTCTACTTTTTTTTTATTTTGAAGCCTATTTCGACTTTCGGTGTGAATTCTTGTATAATATTCTTTCAAATATATATATTTTTCTTCATTTCAGATCATGCTAAATTTAATAAATTTATATTTTTGGCTACTAAATATTTAGCGATAAATTTAATTAATTAATATCGTAAGCAACTCTACTTCAAACCATAGAAACTCTACTTTTGTTTTCTTTCCAATTCATAATTGCATTCCTCTGTTATTACTTTCGCGCACCAATTGTTCACTAATTATTCAATTTTCTATCCCTGCAAATATGTATTCGTCCCAATCTCTGCACATTATTCAAAATTAATGCATTTCCTACATATTTATACCATTTCTTACTTTTGTTGAATAAGAGGTCATATTTTAAATTGAATCTCATTTAGTTATGTATAAATGGATTGTGTTTTATATTTTAAATTTCCTAAAAAGGATCAAATATGAAGTAACTTGCTCATTTTTAAATGGGTTCAAATCTAATGGTATATGATTTTAATTTTCTCTGTTGAAAAATAAATGAATATTGAGTATCGAGTGTTTTACGGTTTAGTTTAGTCGGAATCAAAAGGTGCGACACTTTTATATTGATTTGTATTATATAAGAAAAACATTTCTAATGAGCAAATATGAAGTGGAGCTCAAACTGCTTGAGAGGATTAATAAGTTTTGCAGTGGTTTTGGGATGAAATGCGTGAACGCATTTTTGTTTGAGAGAGTGGTCCTTCAATTGGCTTTGAATCTTGCAATCTTTGTGAGCATTATTGAAAATGTGAGTGCATTCCTGTTATCCAACGCTTTATTCATGAAAAGTGGAATGAGTTGGACTCACTTTTACAGATATAACGGTTCACAATAAAAAGTGTTCAGTTGCTATCTCTTTTGGTGATGTGATTGATTGTATACTTGCAATCATTTTTCAGTACTCTCTTTGCTCTCGCTTTTCATTTCATTGAAAGAGAGAGTAAAGACGAGACACAAAACCAATGAATATAAAGAAAAGTTATTTTCCTTATATAAGAATTGTGTGTAACTCTAAAAATTAGATTTAAAGAAAAGTTTCTTTTTTTTACTCAAAAATTCCTTAAAAGAGATGATTTCCTTCAATAATAGAATATATTGTAAACCAAAAGACTGGAAATAGTGATATGACTTTGAATTTACGATTGTCTGAATTTGGCATTTATTATACTATTTGTACCAATAATGTCATTAAAGGCCAACATTTGCTATAATCTAAGTTTTCATGCGGTGAACATTATGTTGAAATAAAAGGCCTAAATATAGCACCAGTAAAGTCCTGACCAACAAGTATTGTATAATTTTTCCTCGCAAATACAAAAAAATAACATTAATTTCATCGATTGGTTCATTTGTGAGGTCTATTCATCTTTATTCCAGTGATCTTTGCTTTTATCTTCAGTTATCCCAAAACGAATGAACCAATAAATGGCTTTTCTCTAAACATAAGCAATAAATTTATATTTCAAACAGTTTTACAGAAACTTTTGTTTGTCATAAAACTGTTGCGTAAAAGACATAATTTATTTTCTAATATTAAAGAACGACATTTTGCGCACAAATATTGTGAAAATTTCTCATTTTATTCTTCTTTTGTAAAATATTTTATTTTCATTCCACGAATACACTAAAAACACGTTCGTATCCATGTCTCGGTTCTGTGCCTCAATTATTATAATCAATGTAATAGATATTAGTGCTTTTTAAGATTTGTTCATATCCCTCACAGTAAACAACTGTAATATAAGTTAAAACAATTATTAAATTTTAAATAAATTTTCAGATTAAATAGTTTTACCAAGGTAATAAGAAATAAATGTAAATTTCAACTGATTTAGTTTAAAATTGTTAAGAAATGCTTTAAACTTGTTACATGGAAAATTAATGTAAGGCTCGCTGACTCCTATCCCTGACTCGTATCTGTTGATTCTTTGGAAGCGATTGAGGGACGCTAATGAGTATTGACTGTATTGAAGCCAAGATATTTTGTTAGTGGAGTCAAATCAAGTTTCCACAAAATTCCAAATTTATTCGATTCTGTTTTTGGTCTAATACTTATTTTTGGACATACAGTACAGTAGAATAAGTAGAGCTTCTCTTCATTTCTTTTCATAGCTTCCAGTTTTGTGTTGGGATTTATATTGAATTTTGTCGACGAAATACAATATTAGAGGCAAAACAGGACTGAATCGGAGTTACACTAAATCACAGCTATCTTTGAATAGTAGTCGGAATTGAAAATTCATTCCTCAGTGACAGCAAACCCATTGATCAAACCTTTTCTTTAATCAATTTCAGTGATTTATTATTCAATTTTTAAGGTATTAAATGCCACTAAAACTAAATGAAATACTCTTGCAAGAAAATGTATTTTTTAACTTTATTCTTCTTTTCAATAAAAAAAGATAATTCTTTGAATCCATATTTCATTCAATCATAAGAACAAAAATTAATGACTATTTTTATCATTTATTTGATGACGACTTTTGATTTTTATTAAATTATTTCATAGCTATAAAAAATTGGAAATTCACAAAAACTGGTTCTTGGCTCATTTTTCATTTTCGATTTTCTAAAACCACTGATCATTTAATTACACTTTGGTTCTCGTGTGCACTCTATTTGAACCAATATATAACTCATTTAAGTTTAATTTTTCACCTTACAGTAGCATTAGCCAGGGGGATTTCCTGAAAATCCTCCTAAGTTTGAGATATTGGGAAAAAAATTAAGACCATGGTTGCTATTTGGTCTATTATTTTTGATAATTTAGCCAATTTGGCTACTTTTTGGGTTATTTATTGTCATTTTATTTAATTTGTTTCTGTATTTTGAAAGAATTTTGGAGATAACTCCCTTTTGTATTCCCTTTACTGACCTTGGTGAACTCTCATAATACAACTAGGGGTGAGGAAGGGGGTATACCAAATACCCCCTAGTTTTTGGTCTCGAGGACCGGAAAACGGACAACCCCAGCCGCCAACGAAGTGAGGCGGCAAAATTTTTTTACCTTGGTCCCCCCTTTGCATTTTTTCCGACGAGTCAGGAAAATACACCCCTAATTTTTTGGTCTGAGGTACCCTACTCCCTAAGGTCGGGTACCTTCCACACTTTTCGGCATTTTTAAGTGGATAAGCTTTAACCGTATTATTATACGGGGTTTCCAAACTTTTTCAGGTCACAACACCCAAGGGTTATGAGTCATGACCCTCTTGATTATTCTTGGATATAATGAATGAGTGTTACTATGAATAGTTGTACGACACAAAAGCCGACATTAAGCTGTTTGTCGACTCATTTGTTACTCAAAAACTCTTTTATATCATATTTTGAGTCTCTTCTGAATCGAAAATTCATTTACATTTAAATACTAATGAAAAAAGTATAAGAATTGCCACAAATTTGGATTAACACAAATTCTGTCTTTCATTGAATACTTAATATAAACGTATGATTTAGTGTTTATGACAGACCCGGCTATATATCAAATCAATTCTGTTGGAAATAATTTTTCATAGACTTTAATTTTCATGGATTTACAAGATTTGGGAAATGAATTATTTCTCTTTTACTCAAAATTCTTATATAAAAGTCTTTTCACGAAAGACTCGTTCGAAAAACTTGACTCAAAACTAACGATTCGCACGAATTCATCCAAAAATTAGAATTTTTGCCCTTAATTCCCAAATTTTTTATGTAAATTTTGCTCGAATAAAAAATAAATATCATTCGATAAACAGGGTCTTATTTTTAAGCGCAAATTTAGAATCACAATTCCCACTTTCATCAATCATTTACCGCTATGTGACTCTCCCTAGATTTAAGAATCTTGTCCCTTCTGCAAGTCGATGAGCTTAGCTTGGACGCTCTTTGTATACTCATTAATAAAAGAAATTGTTAAAAATGTATCATTCCCTCCATCCCTACCTTTCTTTGTTAATATTGGCCAACTATAAGAGCCAGGCATATTTTGGTGGTGCTGTAATGGCACTAACTTTTAGTTACAAAGTTTATTACAATTCTGAGAAACTAGTTATTAACGGTTTAATGTGTTTAATCTTTTTACTAAACAATAAATTTAGGTTTGTTTTGATTCTCACTTAAATATTCAGTTGATTAGCAATAATTGATTATAAATATTATTAATTATTAAATAAACTAATTGTATTTGAAGAGAAATCCAATTGCATTAGAATTATGAAAAAGACTTATTTTCAAAAAATTGTTTTATTAAAATAGAGACAATATTGTAGCCAAGATTGTAGCCAAGATTGTAGTGGCTCAATTTGTTAAATATCAAACAAAAGAACGAGTTATATTTTGATTCCACGTCTGAATAGTCCAGATTGTGACTTGGCACTTCACTATAATTCTATATATAAATTCTTTGCAATACATTTAATGAAAATCTTTTGTAATGAATCGAAGGTCCTTTTAATTTTGTTATTAACTGGTTATACACTGTATAATAAACTGAAGTGAAGAATCCATTCATTTTTGTAATTAATCGCGAAATTATTTATTTGAATAAACCTTTGAATTAAAGATAAAATATACTGAAATTAAATTAATTTTTATCGAATTTGAGTTCTTCTCTTATAACTCATAAAAATATTTCTAAAAATAATTTTAGATTTTTTTTATCAAAACATGTTTTTGTGTCTTATTATAAGTTATTCATTTAAAACACATACAGTGCTTACTGTATTTCAGTGCAAGATTTGCAAAAATAGCCTATTTAGATTTTGTTTGCAATTAAGTAAAAGGAAACAAATAAATAGCTATCAATTCTCATCTTCTTATATTGGTAATTTTGTTTATTTGATTAACATTTTAATGCTAAATTCTTAATTAATCATGTTAAAGTCAAGATTAAATATTAATCTATATTTTGGTTCAAAGGCTTACGCTATCAATACTAGAAATGCTTGAATTGAGCTTAAAACGAGAACCGGATGGAGTTTCTTATGCAGTGTCTTCACCACAATCTCAAACCCAATCATTGTATTAGAAATTAATTTTGGAATTACAAGCTTTGACTGAAATTTTGAAAGTTATTTTGTTTTGTTGCCTGAAATATGCAAGCTAATAAGGGAGAGAATGAATGCCAAAACAAATCAAATGCATGCGAACCATAAATAATAAGGATTTATGACAAATCGTTTTCTAACTTTATTTACAGTCAATTGTTTTTATTCATTGGAGAGGAATATAAACTGACTCTTCATATATTTGAGTCGACGCATGCATTTTCAAGATATGATTTATATTTTATATGAGCTCTCATTGCTTTTCAATACATTACTATTCAATATATTAACCATTTGTTTGCGAATAAAACACTTTCAGAATCCTTGAAATTTAAAGAATTTTGATTTGAAATTCAAATACTTTGCATTTATTGAAGAAAAGCCATTCTTATGACAACTCTTGCATTTTATTGCTTGACTTCAAATTGTTTTGATTTGAAACTTGAATTTAAGAAATTTAATTTCGATTATATCTTATCCTAATCTCAAAGATAGCAATAAATAAATTTATACTCTAAAAGATTTTGTGCTCTTTTTCTGATTCCAAAAATGTTTGAGTAGAATATAATTTCCCAAAACATAAAATCGTAAAAAAGCTTTTAAAGTCACTTTCGACAGCTTATACTCTTCAGTGGCTGTAATTCAAACCTCAAATTCTGTGCAATTTTTATATCAAAGTAATTGAAAGTTATCTTAATTGTATGTTTTATTTCAATTCACATTAAGATTAATCAAAAGTAATAATTCAATTCATATTTAATTACATTGCGTTTAATCTTAAATTTCTAATATGACCTGCAGTTGAATAAAGACACCAAATATTAACCCAAACCTATGTATGACTTCTGAGATCATTAAATCATTTGATATTATTATTTAACGAGTATTCCAATGATTGCAAACTAACTTGATGAACTTGTTAAGACTTTCTCTCCACGATTAAATTTATCACTTTATTTCAATATACTATATTAGTAACTTACATTCAAAGAAATTTTGACCTGAGATACATTGTCACCTGATAAACTGAACAAACTGAACATATAATATATACCCTTGAAGGTTTTAATAATTTGTGCTCTAGGACGATGTTTGACCAAAATTTCTCTTTTGTGAAGACGTGAAGTTGTGAGTGAAATAACATTGAGCTGTGATCTCATATTTTCTATCACTTATCTCACACTCGAGGAAAACAAACGAACTTAATTCGAAGGCAACAGAATTAAAATACAGTCAATGATTACAATTAATTGAAAGATTGCATATTGCAGTCATTTTTCGTTTTATCGTTACTTTTTGAATATTTTGCTTTCAATATCAGAATACTTAACATTAATTTAGAAAATTTGAAATTCAATGCTTTAATGAATAAAGAATTGCGAAGACATTGAAAACTTGCGAAAATATCTTAAAGTACTTTTTTTTAAATAATTGACTTGAATTTCAACTCTTAAGTAGATGCAATTTTTTTTTATTACAAAAGTTCAAATTAGTCTGCTAAACCGGTACCCTCGGCCCTCGAGTTACCTTCAAAAGCCTAACCCGCGGAGGGTTTAGTGTTTAACTTTTGAAGTGCGGGCGTGATGAGGGTAGGCCTACAAAAATTAAACCCCCTCAAAAAAACCACAAGCTATAGAATTTGTAAGAAACACGCAATTAAAAGCCCCAAATTTACCTTGTTAACGAAATCTCTGTTTTATTGACTAACTCTTGCAGATAATCTATCAAATTTAAGTCCAGAAACTGTTTATCATTTACTTTTAATTATTATTTTTATTGAATATAACTATAATATGTAATAAAATAAAAATTTATTTTTCTTTCAAATTGATTTCTTTATCTATTTTATTTAGTTGGTATGGCGGGTTTAGAGGGTTTCCTGGAGGGTAACCGCCGCGGGCCTAGAGGTGTGATTGAGCTAGGAATTTTGGAGGCGGGCGTGATTGGGTTTTAATTTTCAAAACTTTTGACAGAGTAGTTCACATTATTTAAAAGTGGAGTTTTCTTCGTTATTTTAGATCGCAATTAATTGAAATGTCAAAAAACCCATTGGTACTAACTTAATACAAGGACACTTTTAAATTATTAAGACTATTTGCGAATAATTTAATAAATAAGAAGAAAATGGAAATTGTTTTCTGACATTTATGTATGGATTTATTTATATAAGGAACGAATAAAACACATATTTCAGGCTAGAATTAAATTCCTGGTGGAGTTAAAAAAGAAATTAATAATAGAATAGAAATTATTAAAAGAATTGTTCGTGTTATTTGTCAGTGTTGGCAGTGGTTGTGGTACTGGTGTTAGTGGTAATGGTTTTGTAGTCCAGTACTCTTACATGAATAAGGCGTTGTGCGTTCAATGTCTCAATTTGTTGTGCTCTGTATTAGAAGCGGACCCACGCCCTGACACCAATCACCTTTACTTTACAAATGAAATTCCAAAAATACAATACTGTGTCTTACAGTCGACCCCACTTATAGTATGGCAACACGAGAATCAAATGATTGATTAGTAGTCCCTTTAGACGAGTATTTAGATAGTATCATCATGCAAAACCTAAACTAATCAGCGCTATTACATAATCAATGAATGAAAGTTCATTTTTAATTTTCAAATCTATTTCACGCAAACAAAGAGCAAAATATTGAGATTTTTAGTCGTTTTTGAATATAAAGCAATTGTTATTTGAAAAGTGATATTTCATTAAATTTAAATCCAGTGGTCGTTATTATTGCCTTCATTAATATTAATGACTTTTGTTTAATATTTATATGTATTCACAGTTTTCATGAATATTTATTTATATGTATGCATTTTGTATCGTGAAAGTCTAAGTTAATCTACCTAGTTTTGACTGTATGAGCTAGCAATTGGTATCAGTGTTGTTTGTTGTGTTGCATTCTGTATGATTGATTCTGTTTCATTTTAACTGTTTTGTAAACCAATAGTTCACTACAACTGAACAGATATTTAGAAATTGAAAGAATTATAAGAATCGTTTGGCTCTACTCTCACACAACATATGGCAGAAAAAGATTATTGGATTGAAAGCATTCTATGAGCACCACTTCTCCTCACCTGTATTTGTGGTGTATTTGTGGCGAGAGTGAGCCTATCCTCAGAAGGAACCCATAAACACTGAATCCAAACTTATGAGAAATTATCGTAAATTTGGTTGCAATCGGTTTTGTCGACAGTTTTAAAGGAAATGAAGAACTTTCAGACGCAAAGTGAAAGTCATGTCATTCTTTCATTAATGTATTAAATCATTATAAATAAGAATTCAGGAAATTAAGCCATTTTTCTAAATTTAATTAAAAACTGAAAACATATTAATGAATAGATGAATATTATAATCAAAAATTAGATTCATTTTTCATTGATAGCCTTCTCCCGAAAGCGAAGGCTTAAAATTTGTTATACGTTATAACCATTATTGATTGAATTTCGTGCGTATCTCACATTATGTGTCGCGCTTCTCAAATAAGTTTACCGCAGTTCGCAAAACTGAGTCCCGTTTACTATGAATAGCACTCAATATAGCAGGGGTGCCCAAGGTCCGCGACCTTAGGGGTCCGCCCAAGCTCAAAAATAGGTGGTATTTGGGCTATACCCGATTTGGGCATCCTTACTATAAAGCCACTTCATGCATACTCAATTCAATTCGAAAATTATTAAATACTGAATCTATGTATCTATAAATTCTATTACATATTCTTTGAGTTTTATATATTAGTTTTTATATAGTTCTATTATTTGTCGATTATATGAATATATTAAGACCGAAAAAAGATCATGCCAAACCCCTGAAATGAAAAAATCCTGATTTACCTTAGTGTCGAACATAAAATCATTAATATGTTTCAACTTTGAAACTAACCCTCTCTAAGAAAATCCTACCAATGTTTGTTGGGTGAAACCCGGCAATTTTAGCTATCTCTGCTTAGAGCTTGAATAGCCAAGCTCTTCGGCCTCAGGAATCAGGGAAGAGTTTTCCAAAATTTTCCTAAGAGGGGATATTATGTCATACGAAAACCGCCATTTTTTCTAAATTTAATTTGTCTTAAATCAAGTTTAAAACCAGTTTGACAAAAATTTTCAGCATGGCTGAAATTTCAAAGGGAAATGTCAAAATTTTCAAGTCAAGAAGTTTCTGGATATTCAACTGACTATTCCTGCTCTA
>JAQGCS010002126.1:0-11096 GCA_034702105.1 Fuscozetes fuscipes
GGGTTTTGAATTTCCCGCCAAAAAAACCGAAAAAATTTGTGGAAAACACAAAGAGACGTAAGGCCCAAACGCGAGCGAGGGGAGGGGGTATACCTGTAATGTTAAATTTTCGAAAAATTCTAGGGGGGGGGGTTGCCAAATTTTCGATTCTAGGGGGGTTTCGAGCAGCTCCCCCCTTGGCCATCCCTGATTCATTCATTAACTCTCATATGAGAAAAGGGACAGAAATATTGGCGTAAAAGAAAAATGTGCTAAAACATAATTGTGGATAACTGGGAGGCCATCCTAAAACAACTGCATTGGTGCAGCATAAACAATTATTTAATTAATTAATAGTTGGCTAATGAGGAGCATGAGTTAGATGAGCTCAGAATTGTTGTTTGTGAGGACCGTTGTTCGTTCAGAATAATTATAAAAGATTTATTTCAAGTCTAACGAGAAATAACTTCTCTATTACTCTTAAAAAATGGAATGAATTGAATAATAGACGAGTCATATAATAAATGCCCAAATAATTTGAATTCCGTTCCCTTCACTGAACTCACACTTTAAAGCGTTTGCAAAATGTTTTCAAAGAAAGATTTTTTCGAGTGAACCAAAATAATAGAATAGAAGCAAAAATTGTCCAAATCTTCTCTTTTCAAACTGAGCTTCAGATAATTTTTTCATATTTCTATGGAAACGATGAATGACTACAGTCTTCTGATGAAACGCTTTTCTAGTTTCTTGATTTTGTACTTATATAACAATGTCTTCACTTAGAATCTCTATTTTTGGGCTCAGAATAATGTGTGGGCTATGAGTGACGTCAAATTGTTATCTGAATATTTTTTTCTCGACTTTTACGTTGAATTAGATGTTTATCGCAATTCAAAGATATAATGATTGTCAAGACTTAAGTGTTTTTCATCGAAAGGTTGTTTTGTTGTTTGCACTCAAAACATAGACACATAAATACTGTCTCTTTGTTTGAGTCGTTTAGTCCAGAATTCGAAGTGAATTACTGCCACTTAAAGTGCTGTTTCATACATTCATTTATGGAAAGAATTTTCAAACAAGTTCCATTTAATTCTGGCCTCTAATAGATTCAATTTAAACTAGCTGTCTCAGTCATTTACTTACTCTCACATTCATAGTTTCAAAGACTGTTTTAGTGATAATAGTGTTTAATATACGGAGAGTTTTGATTCAATCGCGACTTCGACATAAAATGATCACAAAATAAAAGGGAACTTCCATTTAATGTATAGTTTTTGTATAAATTATTGATAAATTCAGTACTGGAGCTAAAAGTCCTGTTCATTGAGATTAACACAAAAGGCGAGAAAAAAATCTAATAAATATGTTAAGCAGTAAAGCAGTTTCGGTACTCTTTTGTCGATATATTGGAAGTGTTGGAAGTGTTCACTACAGAGAAACGTGAATAAAGTCACACAAGTTGTCAAATGCCACTAAAAGCTTAACCAAAATGGAGTTTATTGTATATAAATTTTGCTTTGAATTTATTAAATTTAAAAGGATTCGTTGGCTTAAGAATCCTGTTCTTTAAGTTATTATATAGATTTATATAGATTATTTTGGTATTTATCAAGATTTGTTGAGCGCTATATTAATCTCAATGAAGAGTATCTGCAAACTTTGCAATTTTTATCAATTAGATTGAAGTACGCAAGCTAATTCCAAGAAACTATTTAACATTAATTGTTTGCTCATCATAGATTCTTGGCTCTTTTGTGGACAAAATACTGATTTGTGTGCATTCGTCTGTTTTTCATTAATAAGTAATTAGTTTTGATGAGCGAACAAATTGATTGCAGTGAATGACATCAAAATATTCTCTCTTTTTGTCTTTCCTTCTGTTTTATTCTCTATTCTGCGCTGAAATTCTTGAGAATCTGAGCCTTCACTCAAACTAATGAAAAGGAAGATTCAATTGTTTTCTCTTTCTTTCATTTTTTGAGATAAATCAATGATTTATAATAATTGTCTCATTTGGTCCATAAAACTGACTCTATTTTTAAAAAGATAAAAATATCTAAAATAATGAATTTATTGGAAATAAGTCTAAAACTGAACACAAATGTGTCAAACGTTTCGAAAATAATATTTTTCTAATGAAATGATGGAAAATATAAGAGTTATGGAACAGTAGTCTATGACATAGACTCTATGCTAATTGACTGATGTGAATGCGTCAGGAATAGTGAAGCCTGAAATAGTAGAGGTCTTACCTATTATTTTCTATAATAATGTATATCTCATTAGTATTGGTAACAGAAGTGACTGCAAATGATATAATTCTAATTTTTTATGTGCAGTGAATTCATTTCTTAAATGACAAACAATATTATGCATTATATGAGTGAGAACTGAATTCATGGGAACGGGTTATTAGTATTCTTTCTTTTTTTCTTATTCTGTAATAAAGGGCTCCGAAAAATAGTAGAAAATCGAGAGACAGCGCCAGATGAAAAATAAGTTATTTTTAATAAATTTATTAAATTAGTCTAGGCACTAAAAGCCAGTGAGAAGATAATAAATAAACGGCTTTTCAAGCGGTTAATAATTTTGTGATCTTGTTATATTATACACCAGTTTTTCGTTGATATTATTTTCTATATATATTGAATATAATTTATTCGCTATAATTAACCTCTTGTTTCGTAATCTTTCTGTGCGCTTATACCATATCAACTGCACAAAAATTCTGACCAAATTATAGTGAAATGCTGTAGAGCACAGGTATCCACTAGAAACCATTAATCGACGATTTGCAGACGTGCTTTTAAGCCTATAGTTCAAAAGGGATTTTACCATTTTACCAGTTCAAATTATAATTAATACAATATTTATACCAAATTCTGTGAATCTTTTCCTCTGTTCTGACCGTAATTTTAATGACAATAATATAAAAAAGATCGAAAGAGAGCAGAATTACCAGGAATTCCTAGCATGTTGTAGACATCGTTAGAATAAGGACCACCGTTTAAATAAATCTTGTGTAAATTAGCACAAAGAACAAGATAATACACCTGAACAAAATTGAATTTTCTTATTGTTGTCATTGGTTTTGTACATTAATCTTATTTATTAATACAATTCGTAATCTTTAAATATCTGGAGTCAGTGGACAATAAACAGATGTTTACTTTTATAAGTTTATAACTTTTTATTTATTTATTGAGTTAACAATTGAACACAAAAATCAAGTGAATAATTGATTCACTTTTGTCTTCGTATTTATTCGTTCCTTTCATCTATTGTTTTATAGATTGACTCAATCATTCGTCCGAATAATTCAAACCTTTCTTATAATAAAAATTAATACAAACTTAACAAAAGATTCAAATATATTCTCAAAACTGGTGTCTCTTTTGCATCAAATGAATAATAAATGTTTTTGTCAGTCAATAAACATTTTTTCATATCAATAGTAGACAAGAATACTCTTTGAGCGTCATTTTGGGAGAATTTTTGTTTCTATTGTCATGAATTTATAGAACAATTATGAATATCCATTGTGCATATAATTGAACCTAGAGAATTTCATTGATGCAAAATCAAAATTATCATTTCATTTGCTAGATTATCATTGATTCTGATGAATGTAAAAATAAAATTCACATAAAATTTAAGCATCAAATCTTATATTTTGGATGTCATTTGTGTGTTATGTCTGTGTTTATGAAGGAATAGTCAGAATAGTCAGGCAGTGCTCACAAAGAATTAATAGGAGAGCAGTAATAATAGGCTTTAGAAACGTATAGTAAAAGCAATATTAAAATGGTTTTCATTTAAATAATACGAATTTGAATAATAAAAACACTTATTTATTCCCTCTTCTCATTTCTCGCCTCACTTTCATTAAGCGTTAACTTTTGATTTACTCGATTATTATTGTCTGCAATAACTCGACTGCAATCACTTACATCACTGAACATCTCCAAAATTTAGGCACATTTTTAAAGATACCTCAAATTATTGATCCATTAATTAAAAGTATAAATTAAATAACACATAAATCTTTTGTATGCATTAAACAGTAATAAACAAATTTATGTATCGTTTTATATAATTATAGTTAACGGACGGCTTTTGGCTATCAATTGGTTATCAATTGTTTGACGAATAGTTTTTACGAACAAATATTCTCTTTTGCGAAGTCATAGCAATTGTAATGAAATATTTCAATGTATTGGCGATCGAATCAAATATAACAAAATGACCACAAATACAAAAAAACTGACTAATTGTTTGTTTTGATGACAAATTTTTTTGTTGTACAACAACAGAGCCGATGATCGATAGGATGGTTGGGATGTGTTTGAATCCGAGAGTTCTTTGACAATAAGTATTCATAAAAAGGGGTTTTCATGTTTTGTCGCTCAATAGTGTCAACAATAGTCAGTAGAATAGAGAAAAAGACTGTTGACAAAAGTGATGGCTATCTGGTGGTCGGTTGCAGCGAACCATTTCCAAGTGCCCCCTGCCTTAGAAGAGGGAAGCGCTTATCTACATTGGCCCCTGTATTGACTGCCGCACCAGTAGTGTTATTGTTGGCACCACTCGGGGCACTCACTTTTGATGGACTTATCATTGAGTTCATAAGCAAAGGTGTAGTAATTTGATCACTTTGAGTGTCATAAGAGCTCTGGTCTGCAGTATAAGAACTGTGAACATTAACATAGTTTCTGCACAACTGATTCGACAACAGATTCGTCTTTTGGCTCAAAAACATGTCGTCACTACTCGAAGAAGACGCTGATGTCGTCGACAGTCCATCGCTTTCCATCGATGCCAATATCTTAGGCCTCCTATATTGTGGTTGACTCGGAGGCCGACTCGCAGATAGTATCGGTTCTCTTTGTTGATAGTACTCATATTGTTCTGCTCTACGAATTTGTTGATGTCTTTGTTGTAACAGATATTCCTGATGTTCTACTATGGCAACAGTGACGGGAGGATCGTTTTCCTCCAGATACAGTTCCAATGACATTGAGTGTGTGGGCGATCCCGAACAGGAACAGCGAGAAGATCGCCACTTAGATGGAACGACCAGCGAACATCCCTCGGGATCGGACAGTTCGGTGTCTTGAGGTGACGGCAAACCGAAATATGTGGTTTCAATATTTGGACTCAATAGATGACTGGTCCCACTTGAAGGAGATGTGATTGGCATAACCTGATCTGCAATAGCATACCTTCCCCTATGTTTTCTTACCTGCTGTTGTGAACCACTGCTAATAACTTTCGATGATTTGGGGGCTGAATAGCCCAGAATGGGTTCTCCTTCATTGAAAACAGTCTCTTGTATTGTCTCATGAATGCGACCGCTTTTGGTGTTTGTGCTCTGAAGAGGATTATTACTATTCGATGATATCGTTGCTAATGGAAGAGTCAATGAGCCGGCAGTGGGTCGGCCTTTGCCTCCGATCGAATCGGTTGTTGTAATTGAAGACAATTTTCTGGCAATAGCTGTGCTCGACATCGATGTGGAGGCGCCTAAGGTTCCCGCCGTCTCTGGTTTGACCGGCGCTACTTTCACGCCCAGAGTGTCGCGCACTTCGAAGGTGAGCACACAGGCGGCTACAATCACTATACCGCCCAAACCCATTATCACTGGCCCGACATAAGTCAGGTTATGAAGATGTTGTTTAGTGTCCGGATCTATAGTCGACACAACTGTTCCGTTTTCAAACGTTTTCAAATCGACGGCTAGAGGTTCAGCAAAGAAACCGACCACTGACATGACTGTGCCCAACACCAACAGCACTACACCTCCGCTGAGCGCTTTGACTGCAATGCAGAAGCAGTGCCAGGTGCACCTAAGCCGTGGCTCTTCGTCTTTATTTTTCTCGTTGTCTTTGTCTTTGTCAGCGTTTTCCCTGTGCGCCGGATGCGGGTAAAACTCATGCGGGTGTTGGCCCGCAAACTGTGCGAATTTTTTGTCGGCGTCGGGTCCTAAAGTTGACAAAGAATGTGGTGCCGGTGAGTATGGTCTGCCGGTCTGTAGGCCAGGCAAATGTGAAGGAGTTCTCGGTCTACCTTTATATGAGGTTGGCGGTACTAATGGTCCTGACACTCGTCCAGTGGTCTGTTGTTGGCGTAGTTGTCGTCCGATTACTGCCGCACTGTTCATAATAACAATTATAATACAAATGGTATGCAAGTGATTGAAGATAACATTTGTGTGTTTATTCTGTCGGCACTTCAGGCAAGCATTTCATTGGATTAAATGTTTTGAACCAATTTATTAATTTGTTTGAGAATCAGTTCACAAGCAGTTCCATTGCATTCCATAATAATAGTAATAATTTAGTATTTCATCCATTAATTCATAGTTAGTTGTCATAACTCGTGCTCTCATTTGGATATTTAAACACTACGTTATTAGAGTCCGACGTTTAGAGACATAGAGTTATAGTAATCAGAGTAATGATAGGCAGAGAATAATTGGCAATATTTGTGTCATTCATTTAATGTATGAACAATCAAATCAATATATTCCGGACCGCATTCCGCATAATTCAAGTCAACAATAAGAGTAATATTGATCTAAACTTTTCAATAATTTTTTCATCACATCATTGAATTCAATTCACCGCAACTAAGGATTCAATTGATTCTTCGAATTGTAATCTAGTAAAGATTCATTTGTTTAGTTCAATGGTTTAGAAATTCAAATTAATTTATTAGATTTAATTATTGCACAAATTTATTGTCTAATCTAAACAATTGGTAGCAATTGTTATGCTGTGTCTTAGAGGACATACTCTTCTAACTGTGAGACAAGTTATGTATAATTAAAGTGCAATTAACGTGCGTTTACTATCTTTGCAGATATGTTTTGCTGGTGTTGTGTCAATGGTGTCAATACCACTACTGGTATACTACTAATAGCAATACTAAGACTACTTTCGGTGTCGGATTTCTAGGCATAACAGCAATCAATAGTATCTCAAATACTAAGTCAAGTGAGAGAAAAGTGAGAGAAATATCTAATATTCAAAAAGAAAATCTGCAAAACATAAGCGTTAGTCAGAGAAGTAACGGTGCAGTCGTTTATTAATATTGAATGAAATATTCGTTTCGGTGCACTACTGGTGTACTACAGGATATTCAATATATTATTCCATATATGATGTCTACGAATCTAATGTATATTTTTGTGGTCAATATATTCTACCTCATAATGGCCTCGCAATTAAATGTTGAAACAGTTGCACAACTGTTCTCTTCTGTTGTTTAGTTCACCACTAGTTTCATACAGAATTAAGAGCATTTTTGGGGCATCTCTTTTGTAAGAAAGCAGCTCTCAATCAATGATCTGATATTTCAAAACAATATTAAATGTGAAATACGAATGCATTGGACGCGTATTCTCACAATTGGATGCAATAATTAGACAAAGAGGACAATAACCACAGTATTTCCTCTTATAAGCACTGGGTTTAGAGTCACGTCCGCATTGACTGCATCTGAGGATTGAATAAGAAGTCCGTCAGAATTGAATTCAAATTTTTTTGCTTTAATTAGCGTTGAATTGGAAATAAGTGGGAATAAGAGTAATATTAGTATAAATGAGAGACAAATTTGAATTATAGATAATTCAATAGATTTATATAATAGAGGAGAGAAAGTGAGTGAAGATTACAAAAGTTACTGAAAAGGAAAAGGGATTAGACATGAAATGTTGTGATCAGTGCTGATGCCAGTGATGTCATTAATGTTTGCCATTGCTTTTGATTAACAATACAGACACTAATAAGTAATGGTTTTGTCACTTAACATAAATGAACACAAAAATCAATTTGTTCTTTAATTTGTAGTTCACTTGAGTTTAATTTACTTCAAACACGAATTTTCAATTTGCACTCATCTTTGAAATACTTGACACACTTTTCATGAATAAGTCACTGGAATATTAATGGAAACTAGCCTGGTTATGAACCAGGCTTACTGGTGATCAGCACTGGAGTGAAAGTTTTTGGTTTTGCCACTAATTGCTTGATATGAGTAAACCAATTGGTCTTACCTTTGTTTGGGCAGCATTTCATACTTAGATTTAGGAACCGTTGAGGCGATTAAAATTTGATTAAGTTATCCTTTAGTGTATACAACACATGAGGCATACAATCCGTGCCAACAAACCAAACTCATTTTATCTTCGAGTTGACACTCAGACACTCTTCGCCAACACATTCACATTAGGACTCCAATAGGACTCACAAAAGCGCTATCTTCGCAATCGTTTGGAATATTTTGAAAAATTTATAACTATTTTTGAGCACAATATCAAACAAGTTGTCGAAGTGTCGAACCGTCGACTTAGCCGTTTGGTCGCCAATTGACTAATAAACTAAGGGCTCATTAAATGCAATACACAGTAATCGTTGATTCACATCAAACATCAAAATATCTTTGCATTTGAGTCAATATAATGTGTGTATATATATAGGGATGGAATTGGAAGGCAAGAGAGAAATGGTGTTCCATCTATTTGGACAGTGCTTTGAGTTTATGTTTGTGTTCGAAGCAGAGCTGTGAGAACTGTGAGCGCCCGACATATCAGACATGCTCTCAATGCTCGCAATGGTTCTCATTCTCGAATGCGATCGATTTGACGCATTAATTGTGATCAGGAGCTCAGACTCAGTCAGGACTGGAGCTGGAAGCGCTATCGATATTCCGAATAGCAAAAGCCGAGTATCGAAACAGTGCATCCTTTTGTCGATTTGAAGGCTCCCCCGGACTTGTCTCTCGCCTTCACTCAGTTGTTGTGAGTGTATTGAATGCATTGTAGGAACGGTTAATAAACCGTTCCTACAGTAAAATATTAGAGCTGTGGCTCAACTATTGGTAGCTCTTCACTTGGTGTTATTTATCCGTTCGTCAAACTTATCATTTGGGTTGTTGTGAGCCCACACATACTGAGTCCACACATATTGAGCTCAAACCCAAATTATTTGGCGATTGATAACAATAATTGTATTTTAGTATCGTTTACATTGTTTTGTCGGAAAACTAGACCTTTGACCGAATGATAGCAATGAAAACAACGGTTGCTCTCAAACACATTGAGTAACACATTAGACACAGTTCTGTAATTCAAACTTTATTTGAGCTCATATTAACACTAAAAGGAATGAGAGGAAAGTTAGTCTTTTCTCAGACTATTATTAATATATTGAATGAACTGTCAAACAGAGTATAATAATCGCCTCTTTTTGTTTGGATGTACTGAACATCTTATTGTCATCTGATTCGATCGGACGAAAAATTCGTTTTAATCAAACTCTTCTCTACAGCTTTTGATCTCAAATTTGGCAGTCGTTAAGAAGAGAAGGCATTCGACGGCAAACAATAGTCGAAAGTAAAACAAAAAGGGGACCAAAAACATACGTTAGGGTAAAGTAGAGAGAGATTAATAACTTTTAAGATAGTTTTCGTTCATAACGTTCACTATTATTCAATTCGATAGAGAATTGGTTCGTCTATTGCTCCACATTTACCGAATGAAGTGAAGCCGCGCCCATATATTGCTGGCTAACTCCGGCAAACACACACACAGAATACACTTCAGAGCCTCATTTCTTTTTGGAAAATAATAGATAAGTTCACAACTTATACATTGAAAATAATCTTTTCTTCTCCGGCTATAAGAAGAGGATATTTGTTGAAAAGATATTAAAGATGAGTAGAGAAGAGCACAACACAAGTGCATTGCAGTCCACAGTATCCATAGTGAGGGCAGATAAGAATCAAAAATTCTTTTATAATAAATTCGTTTTTTAGAATATTCTTATTGAAAGTATCAGGTAATATATTAAGGGTTCACTTGTAATCAGTCACGCAAATGATTTTATTAGAGAAAAAGTATAAAATCATTTTAATATTATATTTTATATGCCGTGTATTGGATACTAACGATTCTGTTCTGTGCGAAAGAGAACGACTGCCAATTTATGTCTTCAGTACCGGCTTTAAGATACAATTGCATGGAATGGATTCTTTGGGTTCGGATATAAAATCATTGCTTTCTTTTTTTATTTGGCATTCATTTATTCGATTGAATTTCTGACTGACATATAATAAGACATTCAGACAAATGTCGATAATATGTTATATTCGGTTATGAATAGCCTTTATATCAAATGATTCAACGAAACGGTGCTTTTGATGGCAATCAATGGTTATTTGCTATTGTCTTCAATCATTGTGTGAATCGTTTTGAACAGTCATTTGTTTGAATAGATATTAATCGAAATTCATTGGAGTTTCAAAAATAAATAAATCGAAGAAAACATTAGACTAAACGACTCATCAAATTATAATAACTGTTGGAACAGAGAAAAAGCGATTTCTTTTATTTTACAAATAAATGAAAAGACATTAGTTATGGTTATATATTGTTATAAATATTGTTAACATTGATATTCAAATATCACATAAATTCATAATAAATACAAATATTTTTAAAGCATAAAATTTGTAACAATTTCACTGTTGAGGTCTGTCCCACATTATTGACTCTTTATTATTGAATAATTTGTTAGACAAAGTATTTAAGTCCACAAACGACCATAAATTTCTCAATAAATAATTCTGAGTCCAATACTGCGATATGAGCCGCCCGTCCAATCAGTGCGTTTGCATTACTGGCCAGAGAATGATGAACGTCATAACGAATTAATTTAATACTAGATTTACTCATTAATGGATGTAATAAATTGTTAACCATTTCCCGATAGGCTATACCTAACAAAACAGAGTCAAACAAAAAATTAGACATCGAATACAGTCCTCACAATCAAAGAAAAAAGTTTGAGACCAACTAATTTCAAACACAACTAGCAGTCAAATAGCAGTCAACAAAAGGCCAAAACAAAGACTTCAACGAAACAAAAGGCAATTAATTTTAATTATTAGGTGAAAGGAATTCTGCAGTTTTTGACCATTACTGCCACTACTGTCCAAACGCTGTATACAAGAAGTTATGGTCTGTTTTGCTCTACTCTTTCGAAAGTAATTCTATTTAACTGTGATTTAACACTTCAGTTACGTTTTGCTGATATGCTCTCCCTCCCACCCACCCA
>JAQGCS010002127.1:0-11090 GCA_034702105.1 Fuscozetes fuscipes
TAAAAAGCGATTCACTCACTTCTGTCCAAACTTTTTAACAATAATAAGAAACGAAAGCCACAAAAGGAGACAAATAGCGCCGACATTATATACGCATAACCAAGAAAACTATTTTTGCCGCCCAACCACAAAGTGTTATTAATACTTATAAAGAAATGCATTCCTAACTTCCACTTTCCCTTCGATCTTTCGATAGGACGGCGTCATCGGTGGGATAGTCTGCAAATTTACTTACATTTAAATAATAGACTCATTCGGTTATAAAATTCACTGTAATTGATAGCTACCATTAGGTAGCTCGGTCCTCCAAAGGATATTCTGGTCGTGGTCTATACCAGGGATGGCCAAGCTTTTTGACTCTAGGGGGGTCTAGGGTAGGGGTTTTTCTAGGGGGGGGGGTTAGGGCGTTTTGAATTTGCCGCCAAAAAAACCGAAAAAATTTGCCGCCTCGCTTCGTTCGGCGAAAGAACTCAATGCGCACAAAACTATATACTACATTCCATTTCATAGATGTAGTTAAAAAATAAAACTTAAAAGTGTCCTTGAAGAACGAATTAGTGATTGCACCGCACGGAGCGATTTGTACACTCTCAGACTGATCCAAAGGTTGACAGTCTTCGAGGTCTTTCATGTTGTCAATAACTTTGCCATTCAATTGTTTGTCATTCCGGGACTTTGCATAATGTCTGTGGTTTTGGTAAAAACTGGACAAACCGTAGTAGAAGAATACTGGACCGTTATAAGCATGTTCCAGATCGAAATTGATGGGACACTCGCACTTTTCTGTTATGTTGTTTGCAATAATGTCAGAGCACTTCTGTTTGTTGCCCGCTGAGAGGCAGTCCGAATATTTGTAAGTGAATTCTTTGGCCTCAAATCAAATTAACGACAATTTGGGAAAATTTCTCAAATGAATTGTTAAAAGTTTACATAATTCGATGAAATAAGAAGTCTCACTCTTATGGGCACTAACGCCACCCCAACAGGAAAAATGCCGCCAATACCGTATCTGAGGTCAGAGTTGGCTTAAATATATAATTTAAAACTTGTATCAAATCATTTTTCACTTGTAACAAACTTGCCATGCTGGGTGGGTGGGGTAACGCACGAAACTATATACTACATTCCATTTCATAGATGTAGTGAAAAACAGGCAAATTTTAAAACCAAATACAGTCAATTCTGCATATAATCCTCAGTTTGGATCAGAGAAGTTCAAGGACCATAACAAGATCACTTTAACATTATTTTCAGTTAGAGTGACTTGAACATTTGAGGGACTATGACCAGGGAAGGATTAAAGAGAGGGGATTATAACCAGGTTCAACTGTATTAGAGCTTTATATATACATGTATTTTGACATAGGTATTTGGCATAGGATCTGATTTAGAAGTTCGAATATAGAAGATTTAAAAATGAACTTGGTGGGAATATATTAGAAATATGTCAGATTTATGATTTCCGTAATATTTAATTAGAATTGAGTACAACTTTTCAAACTCAAAAGAAAAATAGAATTCTATTGAAATAAATGATTGAGAACCCCCTAGTGCCTCTAAGGATGGATTGTCTATTTGACTGGAACGTCTATTTTCGACGGTCTAGAATGCAAGTTTGTAAAAGTATCAAACAACTAATCAAATAGAATATTCTTAACGGTTGCCCTCAGTAGTTTAAACTACATTTACAAATTACAAAGGTTATACAAAGATTCTATTTACGGTGCATTATATAGCGTGTAATATGCATTAAATTTATTGCGACTTGCTCAAACTTTATGAATCATAAAACATCTAATAGAAACTTGCTTTCTTAGAAATAGACTTGTATTTTTTGCATGTATCTTGATAATGAAATGCTAAACATGTACTTGAACAATTAGTGTGTTAATATGTACGAGTAAATATTTGTGCGGAACTCTCTTTTTCATTGAAAAAGGAAAGACAAAAATGACGCGAAATAAATGGAAATGAGAGGTATATAGAGTTTAGTAGTGTTTCGCCTCATTTACGGCACTCTTTTGGTTTAGGGTTTGAGTTACGAAGTGTTTACTTAACAGTGTTTTTGAATGAACTGATGTGACGTCTGTCGCAAAGAAAGGATTTGAGAGTTAATGAGATAAATGGCGGACCGATTGGCGGAGCAATTGATCCTTCGTTTCGGTCAGAGTTTAGTTTATTTTAGTTATTTTGAAAGTCGTGACAAACATCTCGAGACTTGAATTGTCAAAGAAGTGAACGAAATGCAAACCATTGAATACGATCTGAACGTTTCCGGAGGTCTTATGCCTGTAAGTTGTCTCACATTCTCTTCAATTGATTTCATTTTGATAACCATTTCATTATCATTGCATCGAATGGACAGCAAATCAATGCACTGACGGCTCCGCCCACTAGTGATGAGTCCAATAGAAGAAAGAAATTGAAAAAATCGATTTCGAGACCAAATCAATTGACTAACGATTCCAACAATAATAGTAATCATCAGAACAGTCGACACATTCTTTCGCGACAAACAAAGACAGGAAAAGCACCGAATCATGAATATTGCGACTCATGTCGAGAAGGCGGTGACCTCCTCTGTTGCGACCGCTGTCCCAACGCTTTTCATCTGCAGTGCCAGTCAGTCATTCTTCGAAAATCTTTTGAAAATCAATTGTCTCAAACATTTCCTTAATTTCAATAGCGATCCTCCGCTCGACGAAGAGGACGTACCTCAGGGCGAGTGGTTGTGTCGCAAATGTAAAATCTCGACAATAGATGTCGAGTCAGATGAAGAGAGCGATGAGTCGGAAGACATTGATTCTGATTCTAAAGGCCTTCAAAAACCATTTTCTCTTCTGATAAGAGCCGCGCAAACATTGAATCCAAAACAGTTTCAATTACCTAATGATATGATGCCATCGATTCCTTTGATCGGAACTTCTAAAAGGGTTAATAATAAGAATTCTCTTAAGAAACAAATCATAGAATTGGATAACAATTCTTTGGTCTCATTTCCGATGAAATTGTGTTATCAGTGCTCAAAGAGCTGCCGAAAGGCACCACTCATTCAATGCGATTACTGTTCTCTGCTATTTCACGCCGACTGTCTGGACCCACCTCTCACTTGTCTACCAACGGGCCGATGGATGTGTCCAAACCATTCACAGCATGTCGTCGAACAAAAACTTTTAGATTCTGTGAGTTTGAGTCAAAGAATTAAACTCTGGAATCACTTCTCCAGTCATATATCTCAAGACACCATTAAATTAGATTTTCTAAAGAAAGTTCACCGAAAAAACCCTCCTTTTAGAACAAAAATAGCGTTACCGCCTTCTCCTACAGTTGTCGTTCCCCAAGCCATCAAAGAAATGTACAAAAACCGTCCCTCTCTGTTGCCAAATATAAACCAGTTGAGTCAGAGTCTGACCTCTTCTTCGGACGATTTGTTACCCAAAGCCGAAAGGGACTCGAAATGTAAATTTGAAAGACCATCGCCTGAACAACAAGAGGAATGGCTCTGCAATCTGATAGCATTTCAATCTAGTGTTGCCCAACACCTCAGTTCATCGAAAACACCAGATTTAAAAACTAAACCTTTGGTCGAAAACTCATGTCTGGCCATTACTTTGAGTAAAGATACAGAAATGGTTTCAAAAGTCAACGATATATCTTTAAAATTAAATTCACAGACAATGAATGGACCGACAGATCTTTCATATGAGAGCTCTCTTAAAAAAGACACCAATTCTGACACAAAGGAAATGACAGACAATATTAAACCATTGAATGGCGAAAAGGGATTTTCTTCGCCGCTCACATCTCCCGTTTCTGACAAACGAATCTCTATTCAAAACAATAGTTTTATGGCAAATATAGAGACCATCGCAGACATTAATCGATTGGATGAAAGTCTGATTCGAGTTCTTGCGTTTCAAAGAATACAACAGTTGAATAGCAAAGCGATCGACAATAATGTCAGTTCCAATGGGAGCCAACCTATTAATGCAATGCACTCCTTCCCCACAACCATTCGTCGCATCGGTCTAAGCGATGTCAAGGCTCGAGCCGTCCTCTGTCCTATTCTTATAAAGTCGAGCACTGGTTGTTCGAGTGGGCCCTATATTGTAATGTCATATCGAACTTTGACTGTCGGTACCAGTACTGACAATGACGTCGTTTTGGGCCAATACGGACACTGCAACTATGTGTCTGCCAAACACTCCACCATTTTCTATGATGAGGTCAGTCCTGGACAGAGAACTTTAGAACTGTTATAAAAGCTGATATAAAAATTAGTATATATTTTAATTTATAAACTTTTGCAGAGTTCGCGTAACTATGAACTCATCAATTATTCAGAACATGGAACTACTGTCGACAATGTCTTATATTCGTGTGATTTCTCAGATAAGAAAATTAATAATTGGAAGCATTCGAATGTCAACTCTCAGACAGTTTCGACTCTTAAAACCGTCGCAAATAAAAGGAAAAGGAAATCCGTCGATGAAAAGAAACTCAGAAATTCAGTGCCGGAAGAGTTGAGTTCAGACAAAGGAAAACCAAAAAAGAGAAAATCACTAAAAAGTGAAGAAATCGAAACAAACGCACAAAAAGGCAAAGAATTGAAGACAAATAAAGTTGTTTTTCGTTGGGACGAAGAGTCAGAAAATTTAGAAGAAGTTTCGATTCCTCCTCAGAATCCGCCGACAATGAGCTCTAAATCCGGTCAAAACCATAAGCCCTGCGCCTGTAAGTCGAGCTGTTCGTCACTCATTGGAGCCAATGGCGCCGGCTGGGAGGGAACTGCTGTTCTCCATCATGGAAGTCATCTGAAGATAGGTTGCCATCAATTTATATTCAGTATAACAAATCATGGAATCACTCAAAACCAGACCAATCACTCAAATCTACCGAAAAGTCCTATAAAAGCCGAGCACTCGAATCCTAAATGAGTTTTTTCAGAAGATATTTGAAAGTATCGAAAAAATTTTATTGCATTCAATATATTGATTGTAATCATGAGTTCTGTTATATTTAAATCGATTGAATCCCAAGAATTGTTTAAATCCTCAACGAATGACTGCTAGTCTTCAAACACCTCTGAGTTAAACATTTGGAACTAATTTACTAAATATTGAATTTAATTAAATTATATTACTTTATGCTATCAATTATTAATTTTTTGAGTTTTCTATAATTTTTCTATAATTATATAAATTTTGTTTTCTGATAATTCTTTTGATTTTTTTGACTCAAGTTTTCGGTTGAAATCAAAAGCTGTAAATAATGTATTTGTTGTAAAATTATCATAAATATCATGATTTCATTGAATGCATTAATCATTTATATAATTAACGAATGGTTTAGTAATTTATCATTTGATTGCTGTTTATATTTGAGCTCAAAAAAAATTTAAATATCATTTCTTAGAATATGTGACAAATTGAGTCATTTTTTCGATTTTGTGTTAAATTTGAGAAATTTGTATAAAATATAAGTTTATTCATATGTTTTAGTTTTTCGAACAAAAAATAAATTAAATAAAACTTAAAGATTGAAAATATTTTCTTTAAATTTTCAAACGAAACAAATAATTAAAATTTAAGGAATGTTTGGTATCTTTTGGTAAACTTTTAGACATTTTTGAGGCAAAATTCATAATTATTTGTTGACTTTATTTTCATTGTTAAGAATTTTATTGGATTTCTTCAGTGATCGGTATTTCTTCAAAATCTTCGAATGATTTGCTATTTGTCTCAAAAACAGATAAATCGCTTCTGGAGTACAGCCGTTGCGCAACAAATTCAATAAAACACTGAAAAGAGAATCTATTTGTCATCAAATGGTTAATAGTTTGAGTAAATACCAGAAGACATCGAAACTGATTTCAATATTTGTTGTCTGCAATAAGAGATACAATTTGGTGTTAATGAGCGAAGAGTCCTCTTTACTGGACTTGAGGCCAGTCGACAGCGAAGAGTTTGACGATTGAGTTTGAGTTTCGACCATTTCTTCCAACGATTACTCAAATCAATCAAAACCTTTATTTACTCTCTTTTGACAAATAAATGTAAAAACCGATCAAATATTGAGTTTGAAAGTGAGGCCAGACTTTCATCAGAGTTATATATAACGTCTATTATCACAACAGTTATTAATATTGAGATCACAATTCAAATAATCAATACATACATTAATAACGTTGCGATTGAGACCTTCAATATGACCAAGAGTGCGGTAAGAGTAAAGCCTAGTGTAGCCTGAATTAGGGGTCCTGGTTGGACCCAAAACTCGAAGGTACCCGAGCACACGATTATACTTAAAGAAGGTGTTAAATTTTCATCATTTTATTTGACTTATCCTTAAAGTCTAGCTCTTAACTCCTCATATGATTTGTTAAAATACTCTCCTTAAAGGTTTTGCAGTTTCAGTAAAGTCCTATGCAAAAAATGTACTGGCGCAAATTCTGTGTGACATTTCTCTCTACTCGCCGTATGCGACCTCTCATTTTCTCATAGCGGAAATATTATGAAACTCATACCTACTTCTAATTAAAAATTGCTGGACAAGTCAATAAATTAAGATTATCACTTTATAAATTAAGTCGATTATCGATTGAGGCATTCCTAAATTTTTTTCAATCTCACACATAGGGCTGAGTTTTTATAAGTATCTAAAGTGCTTTTTGACTTTGCTGAAACAGCAAATCATTTAAGGGGTTAATGGATTGTCCTTTTGATAAATTAAAAGAGAGACTGAATGGCGTCAGTTAAGGGATGTTTGTGTGCATTAAAAAATAGTTGTGCAATAGTGTAGACATACAGTTGCCATACAATTGTATATGAGTTGCAGACGGAGTGTATTGTAGTGTTTGTAGTGAACCCTACGATACAAACATTAACTCTAATATTATATTCATTTTAGTGTTTATGTAATTAAAAAATGTATAGTTTTTATCGTTTCCTCCAATTTCTAAAATAATCACAAATTATCTGATTTTGTGATTACATTAAATGATCGCAAATTAATTAAATGGACGATAATATGGATTTCTATTTAGAAATGTTTCAAAATTGCAACAAATCTCGAAATTGATCCACAAATTGATCGACAAAATAGACATCAAATTCATTAATTGATTGAATAATGGGAGAATTGATACGTTTCCAACAGACTGACTACGATATCAAAGGATGGCTTTACAAATGGACTAATTATCTTAAGGGATATCAGAAGCGATGGTTTGTTCTGTCAAATGGTCTGCTGTCGTATTACAGGTCTGTCTAAACATATTTTTTTTATCCATTATTTACATTTGTGTCAAACGTTTTGAATGATTTGATGTGAAAATAGCCATAAATTTCACTCAAATATCAGTGAATCGCAAAACTATTGATTGTTTTGATTATTGAAATTCATTGGTTTTCATAGGAATCCGATGGAAATGAGTCAGTCGTGCAGAGGAACCATAAGTTTGGTGTCTGCTGTGATCCACACCGAAGACAGTTGTAATTTCGTGATAGCGAATGGAGGCACGACTCAAACCTTTCACTTAAGGGCTTCCAACGAAATCGAACGCCAGAAATGGGTGACAGCTCTCGAATTGGCTAAAGTCAGAGCCATTCGACAGTTGGACTCTGAAGATGATGACGACTATGATATGAATAGTGACAAAAATGAATTACAAACAGTTCTGAAGTGTTTGTCCACTAAATTGGAGACATTGCACACCTGTCACGACGTTATCATTAAACACGGATCAGCTCTTCAGAGATCTCTTATAGAATTGGAACAATTGGATAATCCAAACGATGCGCTCAATAAAAGCAAAGCCATTAACGAAAGGGCGACTCTTTTTCGGATTACGTCTTCTGCGATGATTAACGCCAGCGCTGAATATCTGACATTAGCACAAACTCATGCAAAGAAGTGGCAAAAACTGTTACAACACGAACACGAGTCTCGCCTTCGATTGGAAGAACTGGTCGAACAGTTGGCTAAACAACACTCCCATTTGGAACAAAGGGCCAAACAAGTGGCCAATTCTCCGAACATTAATTCAAATAATTCAGACGATGACGAGTTCTATGACGCGGAAGAAAACAACGCAGACTTTATTGTGACGTTTCCGGGAAAAGCCCATCGAATCAGTAATACATCAAATTCTCAAACATCTAAAACCAATCAAAACTCTACCACTTCTTCTTCTACTGCTGTACGCGATTCTGATGAGTCTTCTGGAAGTGAGGAAAGTGAAAGTGAGAGCTGTGAAGAGTCGGCCGCTGGAGTCATAACTCGAAAGAGGTCGCGACAAAAGAATCTAAATCTCAAAGATTTGAACGCTTCGAATATCATCACAAGAGTAGCCACAGATCCGAATGACGGCGACTCAAACAAATCATCATCAACGCCAACAACACCCCTCTCCACTGTGGACAGAGTCAATAACTTTAGTGTTGAAAATTCTTCTAAACATTTGCGTCGCACAACAATTCCTGAGCGCCCGAATCAGAGTTTAAATTTATGGTCTTTTATGAAGAACTGTATCGGAAAAGAGTTGACCAAAATCCCAATGCCCGTCAACTTTAATGAACCCCTCTCTATGCTTCAGAGACTCACTGAAGACTACGAATATGCAGACCTATTGCACAAGGCTTCCAAAGTGAAGGACAGCTGCGAACAGTTGACATATATCGCAGCCTTTAGTGTCACTTCTTATGCCACAACTAGTAATAGGACCGGAAAACCATTTAATCCTCTTTTAGGCGAAACGTATGAATGCGATAGAAGTGATGACTTGGGCTGGAAGTGTTTCTCTGAACAGGTATTAGTTTACTTTTGGTTATCACTTATTAAGTGATTTATGGATATACAGGTTAGTCATCACCCGCCCGCTATGGCTTCATATTGTAAAGGCAAGGGTTGGACTTGTTGGAGAGAGTTCGCCATTTCCAGTAAATTTAGGGGTAAATATCTGCAGATCACACCTCAAGATATTACACATTTGGAGTTCCAATCGAGTGGTAATCACTACACGTGGAAGAAAGTGACCACAACTGTTCACAACATAATTGTGGGCAAACTCTGGGTCGATAATCATGGGGATATGACTATCACTAATCACACCACTGGTGACAAATGCCATCTCAAGTTTATTCCTTACAGCTATTTCTCGAGAGACGTTCCCCGAAAGGTATTTCCTTTTAATTGATTGTTAATTCAATTTTTAAAAGTTTACATTCTTTTAGGTGACGGGTGTTGTTGTTGACAAAGAGGGAACTCCCAAATGGGTACTACAGGGAACGTGGGATAACAAAGTAGAAGCGGCCAAAGTCATTAAAAGTCATGGCTCAGCTAAAGGTAAACCCATCCTTGAGACGGCCACTTCGAAGACGCTCTGGAAGCGGGTTCACCCTTCGTATGAATAAAACACTCTCACCTTTTATAAATTTATTTATTCTTTTTTCTCAAAAACAGATCTGATTACGAGCGCATGTATAATATGACACTCCTCGCTGTCCAACTCAATGAACCAGAACCAGGTGTGGCGCCCACTGATAGTCGATGTCGACCTGACCAAAGACTGATGGAAGAGGGAAAGTGGGACGAGGCTAATAATGTCAAGAGTCAACTCGAAGAAAAACAGAGAACAGTCCGAAGAGCCCGTGAAGAAGAAGCCGAAAGGGCGGCGGCAGAGGGAAGACCTTATATGCCTTACGAACCCATTTGGTTCACAAAAATGAAAGACCCGATCACTGGTAATCCGGTTCATATGTATAGTGGAGAATACTGGGAGTGTAAAGAAAAAAAAGACTGGTCTAAGTGTCCCAAAATATTCCTCGACTCAATTAAGTGAAGGCTTGGCGTAAATGTAATTTCGGTGCCTTTGCTTTCATTAGTGCAACAAATGGATGGCCTCAGCGGTCAGTCGATTGTATACACAATTGTTTAATTAAAACCATTAATTCGTTACAAAACATATTCTAATTTTTGTGCAATTCTTGCGATTATTGTTTACTAACAAATAGTTATTCCGTTTAATATTTATTTCCTATTCGTTGAGAAATTAAACGTTTTATTAAATTTATTTAATAATAAAATTACATTAAATGACATTTTATTACGTTCTTCGTCGCAAAGAGTAACGAGAAATGAATGCAACAATTGTTGATTTCGGGTGAACTCAATCTCTGGCATTGAAGTCGGGATCAGCCAAAAGGCATCATCAGTAGAGTTACTCAAAAGAGCGTCAATTAATTCAATTTCGATTTGGTTATTGCTTATCCACATATGTTCCTAACAAAATGTGTTTGGTATATTCTATTACAACATATACAAAGGTCAGTATAAGTGATTCAAAAGAAAAGGTGTTCCTTATAACCAAGGGTGGCCGAGCTCGGCGGCTCTAGGGGGGTAACATTCCGGTGGTAACCCGAAAATTTCTAGGGGGTCTAGGAACAGTTTCTCAAACATTAAAAACACTAAGGGGGAAAAAGATTTCACCTCGCTTCGCTCGGAGGGCATACTTGTAACGTTAAAAGAAAGTGAAGGGACTCATTATTTATACTTGGAAGCCATTTAATTCCAAGCAATCATTTTTAATTAAAACTTAGTTAATTATATTAGAATATCTCTTTTGCTTATTTACTTGTCTTGGTTTGTCCATAAATCTTGCGGACAGATGCCTCGTTGAGTCCTTTACTCACATACATGCAGTGAAATTCACCGTTAAGTTATGCGAAGTGTAAATTATGTTTTTGCTGGAGTAAGTTAGGTATTTATACCACTCATGTTAAATTTTCGAAAAATTCTAGGGGGTTTTGCCTAATTTTTCGACTCTAGGGAAGGGGTCAGCGAGCAACCCCATTTGGGCATCCCTGCTTTTATCAGATTTTTAAAGTTTATATCTAAAATGGTAATTTTGCCCAAACCGTAAATTTGAAATAAAAGCAGTGCCGTTTTGATATTGCCATGGCCACCACTAAAGTTTATCATTAATGTGCAATACTATGGAAAAACACTTATAAATTTAGCCGGTTGCCATCATTACAAACACATTACCTTTGTACATTAGCCTTGCCAGGGCTAACTTTCAAAGGATTTTA
>JAQGCS010002128.1:0-11089 GCA_034702105.1 Fuscozetes fuscipes
AGAGAGAGAGAGAGAGAAAGAGAGAGAGAGA
Organism: Fuscozetes fuscipes; assembly: GCA_034702105.1. Lineage (NCBI taxonomy): Eukaryota > Metazoa > Arthropoda > Arachnida > Sarcoptiformes > Ceratozetidae > Fuscozetes > Fuscozetes fuscipes. Next base: position 32 of record JAQGCS010002128.1, read on the forward strand.
GAGAGAGAGAGAGAGAGAGATCGGAACGCTTTCTGATGTCATAAAAAGCTATTCTTTAATTGAAATTCGGATCATTGACCAAAACAGCGAATGAAAGAATGAAAAGACAACGATTTTATCTGCAGAGACGGCCATTCCATTCACTAAAACAAAGGCACAGAACCTGATTCTCAGATATGTTTCAATACACTTATAAATGACTTAATTAAAGATATTATCCGTTTTGTATATCCAATGCTTCTTAAGAGTGTAAGGCAGGGATGCCCAAGGGGGTCGGGTCTTACCCCCTAGAGTCGAAAATTTTGGCTTTACCCCCCTCCCCCGTAGAATTTTGAAAAAATTAACATTACAGGTATACCTCCCCTTCACCGCCGAGCGAAGCGAGGCGCCTCGCATTTTGACGTTACGTCTCGTTGTGTTTTCCGCCGAGCGAAGCGAGGCGGCAAATTTTTTCGGTTTTTTTGGCGGCAAATTCAAAAAACTACCCCCTATACCCCCCTAGAGCCGAAAAGCTTGGGCATCCCTGGTGTAAGGACTTCAAAGAGAACTTCAAAAACGAGCACTTACAGTCACCAAACCCGTTTCCCCGAAAGATATACCCTAAACCCACTTCCCGGAAATTTTGACTGGTATAATTTTCATTTATATATGTTATTCTTTTAGAAATTTCATTAAAATATTTATCACTACATTTATGGAGTATATAATATATAGTTTTATCTTGCCCACCAAAATTTTGGGGAAGTGTGATTTTTTCCTCATTATTCATATTACAGTGAAAATAGTTTAATAATCACGTTTTCGACCAAACTTTTCCGATTTAACGAATTCTCAATTATTAACCAAGTCATTTAGCTTCAAGGGTTTAAGCAGAAAATACAATTTAAGGTCAAATGACGACTTTTCCGGTTGGCCTATATTCTTTAATGGAGTAAATAACTATTGATTTGTACCTTGTAAAGCCCCTGCTTTAAACTGCTTCTCAAGTGGATGTAAAATCCAAAAAAGATTTTGATTTGAGTTCTAATTATTCAGACGTTAAGATTTTGGAGACTAATGCAGATTCAGATTATTTTCAGCCCTTTGTGTGTCTCTGACTAACCCTTAGAAGAATAGACGGAAAAAAGTTTAAATCTCTTACAGTTTTGATGAAGTCTCGAAACATTGAACCAAAACTAAACGGCTTTCCTTTGCTTTCCTGTGCACTGCAGTGAAGTATATGCGCCGCAGATGTGTAACACTTATAGAGTAATTAAAGAGATTTAAATACTCTTTAAGTTTGAGAAGAGAGCGGAGGAAATAAGTGCATACTTTGAACAAAAAACTCAACTAAATCTTAGTTAGAAATACTTCACTTAATGTCTCTCTTCAATCGAATAACTGAAAAAATAAATGATTGTATTTATCAGAGATGGCTAAACAACCTAAGTCTAGGGCAGAGCAGGGTCAAATTGTCCAAAGTTCGTCAGTTTGTCCCAAATTATAAGTTACTTTCGGACTATTTTACGCTAATTAGGTATAGAGCTGTCTAAATATAAGCCACAACTTAACTCAAATCTATTAAATCATCTAAAATAGCTGACAAATGGCCAATCTTATACAAAAAAAACATGGTACCCGCAAGATTAGGAGACCCATGAGCTAAGGGGACATTTAACGAAAATTTAACTCTATTATGAAAATACCCCCTTAGACATCTCTGGTATATTTATACTTCAAATCAAATGAGCAGAGAATTGTGTGCGCTCTTGTTTTTCGCTTCAAAACAGAAATAATTGTTTATTGCTCAGTCTTGTAACTTAAAATGATCAATTATAATTATAGAATAAGACTTCTAAAAATACTGATTGAATCAAATGAAACATGTTAACCATAAAATAATGTTTGTCTTTGGAGTTAAAATAATTGATCTATTCCTTTTGACGAACTATTCTTTAAAATGTCTGATAATAAAAAGTAAAGCAAAGGATTATTATTTTAATACTTTCTGTAATCCAAGAATTGTTTTTTAAAATTTTAATGCATTTAATGTTGAAAAAGACTTCACTTACATTTGGTTTATGTGCCGTCCATTTAATCTTAGGAATGATATTAATTGTAATGATAGGTTTGTAAAAGGAAAGCATCTTTATTCTTTATAAGATACAAATCACTTGTCATTAGAGACTGAAAATTTGTGTTATTTTTATTTGAAATGTGCAATAAAATGTTCTTAACTGTTATACAGACACTCCAAATACAATCGCAAACATTTCCAACTAAAGCACATTTATGTAAATCATTTTTCTATTAACAGTTCTTTTGCTTCCGATGTTTGACATATGTTTTAAACTTCTTCGTTGAGTCTAATGTTTGCTAAAAATTACAGAAAATTCAAAATTAATTGATTTCAAATTTATGTAAGTAAACGTACAAGTTGTATCACAATTTGTCCTCACATTGATTTAATGTCAAATTAGTTTACTCATCTAGCAATCCGAATTTTTAAAGATTTTGTTGTCTTATATCAGAGTTATTTGTGTCTACTCTTATATAGAATAACTGACATCAATATGAAAGTGAGTCCTAAACCTATTGCTGCAAATCCTAAACTTATGTACGAAAGTGTCAATAAATAGCGAGTGATATAGCGATCAATGGGTTCGACAGCTTGACTCACATTATATAACTATCAGAAACAATATATATTTGCACTGTTCTAACATCGGTGATAATATTCCGATTATATACACATTGATATAAATGCAATACCTTTGTAGGTCATCGAGCGTTCCATAGAGCACGAGATCTTCTTATAGGAATTCTCTCCAATATCTTCAACTTTTACGTCGTTCTCTTCCTATCGATAAAGTTTAGCGATTATTCATTAATTCTTACGAAATGATTATTTAAATCATTTATTGGATCATTCACATTTTGCAAATTAGGCATTTTAAATCAAACAAATATTTTGTTTATTGTTTCAACTATTTCAATTTTGTGTATTGTAGATATTCCATTAAAATTATTCAAGAACACTTTGTCAAAATTAGATTGCTTCTTTTCTTAGATAAATTTTTAAAGTTAAATCTATTCATAGCTTTCCTGAACATTTAAAATCTAGGGACTAAAAGGGACTAAAAAAGGTGCACTCCTCTCTCGACAGCCCTGATTTGAAATATTAAGATACTTAAGATTCGTTGATTTAATATTTAATAAAAAGTGAAGCAATCAAGGGCATCAATTTTATTATACACTTAATAGGAATATCGGTGTGTTAACATCTCAGGACAGAATTGTAATTTGCATCACTGTTTTCAGTATTAAATTTCCTATTCAATAATAGCCTTTTCTTTTAAAATAACCATGTCTAAAAATAATTATCGTCAAGATTCAAGAAAAATGTTTTTAAGGTTAGTTTTCTATTTTTGTAAATTTTTAGATTAAATTGGAAACAAACCTAAAAATAATTGAAAACAAGGTTTGGTTTGGTTTGGTTTATTTTCTTCTCCCAATTCACCCAAGAAGATTTGGGCATATTCTTGTTTATTATCATTATTCTCTGGCAGGTAGTTCAGTGTAGGCTAAAGACTTGAACAGCTCTAGATTCATTCTATCTTTAAAATTGCTTTAAAAACTATCTTAAACAATATATTTTCAAATTTCCAATTTTTGAAAGTCGGGGGTGGGGTTGGGGTTGACAAAACTATATACTACATTCTATAGATGTAGTGAAAACCCTTACTGCAATATGATTCACTTTCATCTTTCTATTAATATAAAACAAGCTCAGTAAATTAAGTATTTGCAAAACTGATTCAAATAGAAGTTAATTTTCTTCTCAAGTTCTTTTCAAAGTTAATTAAAAGTAGTATGGCGAAACTGATAAGTAAAGATGAAAAACTAATGTTTGGAAGGATTTTTCTTAAATCTTGATCATGATTTAACATAACCACTTAAAATAGAAAATTATCTTATTGAATAGGAAGTCTAATGCTGAAAAGAGTGATGTAACAATTGTTTGCTGTAGTGACAGCAACCCGATATTCCTATTTAGATTTAGGAATGAGCTCTGTTTGTGTACAAAACAATTACATTCTTAGTAAAAGGCAATGAATTTTTCACAAAAGTGATGCCATATAATAAGAGTTGGAAGAGTCAGCATAAAAATGTTATATACTATGAGAGGAATTCAGTTTATTTGAAAAATGCAGAATTAACTCACACTTCAATGCAATTTCAAGAGTATATTTACTTATATTCCAGTCTAATGGCATTCATTGCATGAAAACAATATCAAACATAATATACTTTATATTATTTTATGCCTGAAATTCATTCAATTGAAAAATCGTTTTCACTTTCATATGAGACGACTGTTGTCTGAGTACTACTGAATCAAATAAATTGTATAATAAAGTAATGAATAAACTTCACCCATTTAAACCTGGCCCAAATGTTACATACAAGCATTTACTCACAAAAATAATCAAACTCAAAAGGTTATAATAAGGACATTTTTATCTCAATAATCTGTTTAGGAATTTCAAATATCTATTCGAAGAATACAATAAATGAAAACTCATGTAATTTATCACAAAATTAATATACATTAAGAAAGGGAGGATTTCAAAGCTTTTAGGGAATGTGTTTTAGGAATTCCTGACAACACTTGCATTTAAATGAACTAAAATTTGATTAAAATATCGTTAAAATAATTCTCTTCTAATTTATTGTAAAACTTGTGCCAAACGACACATCAAATTGTTTTCTCTAAATAGAAATTCAAATTAACAGATGGCTATCAAAGTAACAGCTTTACCCTCTTCATTTATAACGATTTTTCATTGTTCAAATTTTGGGCGCATTTCATTTTAGAATCTTGAAAGAATTATGAAAGAGGAAACAATTGATTTTTGATTTTTGCACTGATCAGTCAAATAATCGAGTTTATTTTGATGAATGAATATGTGTTGAGGTCTCACCTGATTAGCATTATAAATGTTAGACCTGAGTGATCTGTGGTTGAGCGGTTGTGTGGGCCGGTAATTATCTCCGTGACCGTCACTTTTTAGTGAATGCCTCAAAAGATGAAACTGATGTGAACTCATATATATTGGTTTGTTTAATACAATCCATTGAACTGTTTCATGACATGCCGGCTGAGTTAATGAGCCCTCATATGTAATGTAGTGCTTTATTGTTGGCAGCAGTTCCACAATCGATACTGAGTTAAGCCATTGTGAATCACCTTTTGTTACATTCAATGAACAAATCATTATAATTAACAAACAATTAAACATCTAATCTATAATTCGTTTCTCATTATATTTAATAATCATTCGATAATTTTGGGAAAAAAGTTTTATTAATTAAAAATTGTATTTAATCTATGCAATTCTGCAACCCAGGATATAATGTAACTGCATCACCAAGATAGAAAACATTTTGACATTATTCTATAATAAGCTCGCATAATCTCGATACTGTTTTATATTGAACTTGAATACTGAATATTTGGGAAAAGGAGTCGCATTTTTTCTATTCGTTGAATTTGTATTTAAAAATGAATTTGATTAAAAGAACAAGTACAAAAGTAGTAAACACAAAATAAAATTTATATAGTTGAAAAATGCATAATAAGTGTATTACTGTTGTTGTATTAGATGAGAAAACATGTTTAGTGTTTGAATTGTGGCAATGGATTACTCCATACAAACAAATTGATGTTTTGTTAAATTAGATTCACTTCTGTTTTACTTCTTATTTGCGTTCAATTTATTTAACTTTTATTTATAGTTCGCATTGTTTTGCGTAAAATGAGTTTTAGAAAAAATGAGTTCAATTTTTGGTAAATCTCTTGAATAACAACAGATACTAAAAAAAGATGAAAACAACGAAAAAATTTAAACACTTTGTTAAACATTTTAATGTTTAACGTTTTCCCTATTCTTGAGATAATTTAATTTGAATAAAAAGCCTTTTTATTCACATGAATTGCGTTTCTCTTTTGTGGGAAATTTTCTTTAAAAGTCATTTTTCTTGTGCTATACTGAAGACCATCTGTTCTGAACTGAGAGTTGAGAAAAACTTTTGCTTTGATTTTATTCTTTACCTCATTTTTCTGCTTATTTTAATCCTCTTCTAATATATTAATATTGTTTGGCTTCACTCAAAAGGAAGAATAAATTATTTGTTGAATGTCTTGCTATACCACTCGAGCAGACAGACCCCAAACTATTCTGGATATTTCATTGGGTTTAACCAATTTTTCATTCGATTAAATCATTAATTTTCAGACTCATAAAAATGTTAAATAAAATATCATAAATAAATAAATTAAAATACATAAAATAAATAAATTTTAAGTATTTCTATAAAGTCATCAGATATTAAGAACTTTTACGAATAAAATCATCTTAGCAAAAGATAGATTCAAATCATAATAGGATTTGAAAAAATGTGGCAATGATTTAGATTTAAATCTGCATAAAAGTAACTCATTTGAAAATTTTGCAAACTTTTGGTTATTATTTTTCATTTCAGGTCAATATTTTCAAACAAATTAATAAAGAAATAAAAGTTTTAAATAAAATCTAAAGAAATGAATTTCTGATTTAAATGTTTAGTTTATTTCATGTATACCTCGATAAGTAATATTCTTGAGTGCATGGGTTATGTGCTTGAGTTGAGAGTTGGCCTGGTTAGAAGTCTTTGAGAAGCTGATGAGTACTGAGATGGCGGCCAAACCATTGGCCTCATGTTGTGCTTCAGTCCAATTGGAATATAATTGTGAATTATAGGCATACAATTGAATTTCTCCGGGGAACTGAACGCCACTGATTGTGTGTTCTGAGCCTCTATTATTTTCCCGACCGAAATGCAACGTCAGGTTTGTCACAGTATATTGATATGAAAGTGGACCAGAGCTCAATAACACAGACTGTTCCGGATTTATTTTGAGAGTAATACTGCGCCCTGTGTTGACCAGTTTGCCGCTAACCTATAAGGATGGGCACAGCTTTATTTGAGGCAGGTATTAATTGAAAAATGACTTATATTTGACCTATGATTGAGTTTATAGACAATCAAAATACATGAGGAGACAAACATTTGATTAATTATATTAAAACATTATCTCTTAAAAGCATTGGTCGTTAGAATTGAAGGCATCACTACTTTCGGTAATACTTTTATGGAATATATTCTACAACTCGTATGTCATATAATAACAAAAGTCATCAATAATTCAATTCATGAATTGTGAAAATACACCACTCCTGAGGACGAGTAAGAAAACTAAAGAATCCCAATATATTGTGGGATCACCATGATACACCACACAAATCATGACAATTCTATTCTCATTAAAAAAAATCGAGCATTCCTAAAGAAAATAAATAAAGTATCAGGATCTTAATAATTCAAATATAGAAACAGTATTAATCAGATAATAGGAAAGAGTATTTGAAAAAATAGCATTGTTAATATCCCAGATAAGAAAATAGTAGGCAACGAAAAGTTTGAGCATATTTTATACAAATGTTGTGTTTTGGCTATTCTTGTGATCTAAAAGCGGAGAATCGGAAAAGAAGTGGAGCTTCACTTCCATAAACATAGGACTTACGTGATCTCCATTAATGTTAACGGGAAGGAGTCCAGGATCAAACAACAATAATTCAGGATTAATATCGATGGGCGACTGTCGCCTTCCTTTGTTACAGTGACTCCATTTTGGGTTGAGGCGACCCCAAAAATCTGGGCCTAAGAATGTAAGAGAAAGTCAGCGATAAAACAATAATTCTTTTGATATAAAAATTGTTTTCTATATTTTGATAAATTATTCGACATTTCTATCAAAAGTAGAGGCGATTGTCTGGAAAACAATTTGTGTTAATTTATTTTCATTTTACGTTTTCTATTCTCTATCTTTCTTTCTTTCCATTATTTTTAATATCAATCTATCGCTCGATTGGTTTGTGAGTTAATTAAATGCAATTTTTTCTCCGCTATATATATAGACTTAAAATAGTTTTAGTTTCAAATCCAAATACAATTGTTTCGTATAAAAAGATACCGACAGTCAAAGTGAATGAGGAAACCCAATTTTGATTAGAAATAGAGATGGGGATCAGGTGTTGGATGCAGTGCCCAACTCACTACTCTCGCACTGGTTTTACTAAACAACTGTCAAAGTCATTGCACACAATATCAGCGTTTATTCTCTAATATACTTCTCTCTCTCTCTCTCTCTCTCTCTCTCTCTCTCTCTCTCTCTCTCTCTCTCTCTCCATCCTATCAGACAATTGCAGTGCTCTGTCCTATCGTTTATCACAAGTTTTTGTTGTTATTTACTTATATATATATAGTGACTGTTTGGGCGACAAATTGCCAGAAAATAAAAGTGAGAGAAAAGAGTGACAAAAAGAATTCCTTTTCACAAATAATATATAAATTTTTCACTCTTTTTCTCCTATTTATAAACTATTATATTCTTTAGCGAAAAAAGTTTTATTATTTCGATTCAGTTATTCTTAGTTATGGCGCCAACAGCTGTGGATGAATGAAATATACCGACAGAAAAATGAGCTCTTTTTGGACGGCAATAGTTGTAAATAGTCTTTTGCAATGATATATATATATAAATGTCTTTAATATAACTTTTCTCCTATACTTTTAAATGACATCGAGAACGTCCAGTACTCGAGTCGTGCGCACAAAATATTCTGTGTTTATGTGTTTGCGATCTCTTTTAACTTTTATAAAAGTTTGGGATATTTTTATATAAATGTCATCCATTCTTCACAAGTCATCCATCATTTTCAATCAAATCTAATGCTTTTAGTCTTTTTCTATATATCAAGATTGCCATACAATATGCCATATGCAAGCTAATTTCTTTAAATTACAAATTATATTGATACAAATTCTATGATAACTATAAAACAATAATTTGATAAAAAAAATTAAATTCTAAAAATCATAACATATTTACAACTATTTAAAAATTTGATTTTATTCCATAAAATAAGCAAATATTCCAAAAGAAATTTTTTTTATTTACATATTTTTCGATAAACCTTTAAACCTAATGCCAACTTATCTATTAAATATTTGATGAAATTATACCTTGCATACTATCAGTATATCGATATGGGAGAATTGTTTGTCTGTGAAAATGAGAAACCAATGTTTCGAATATTGCTTGGATTTTGGGTTATAAGTGAGAAAAAGTTGAAATGAACCTGAAAGTCTGAAAACTATTGAGGGAAACACTTGTGTGCGCTCAGAATATTTTATACATTTTTCTGGTGAACACAATAAATATCTATTACACGTCAAAACTTGAAATATTCTCTACGAGTTTCAAACTCTTCATAAATAGTTTAACGATATTTCGGGCAAAAAATATTTTCAGAAATCAGTTCAAAAGATCTTCAATTCAAGTGATTTAAGCGTAAGATTACATAAATTAGTTTCGATTAAACTTATTATCACTAAAAAAGGTATTTACAAAATGAAAATTTCCGCCAAAATTTCTAATCATATCCAAAATATGACAGAAAGAGAGAGAGAGAGAGAGAGAGAGAGAGAGAGAGAGAGAGAGAGAGAGAGAGAATTCAATTAAATGAGGGGTTTTATTTGAAAGGCAAACTTTAAAGATGATTCAAATACTGAGAAGCCATTGAATTCTGTAATCGTTGTTATCGACATTGAAATCGCCCAAAGGATGGAAACCAATCATTTGATTTGTTTTGCTTTTGAATTTCAAATACACAAAAAAATCTGATAAAAAAAATCTGATAAAAAACCTCTTCAATAAATTGACGACAAATACAAATATCCCGTGTTTTGCATTTTCTGTCCAAGTGTTTTGAATTTCATAATTGTGAACTAGCAAAAAGTACTCATAGAAACAAACATTTTTTATCAGATTTATTTTAATTTGTTTATGACCAATCACGTCAAATATTTTTACACTTGTACATAATCTCAATAATATTGACAAGAAACGATCTTGTATTTGTACTTATTCTTTACAAGAATACTCACATTATTTTAATCTCTATAAAATCTTTAGACAAACATGAATGATGAAAATAGGGTGGTGCTCAACATATAGATATTGAAAGATTTGCTATTGGTTCAAGATACTAAATCTTTGAATATTGTACTGGTCACAAATCAATAATTTTTTAATATGGTAAATAATAAAATAAAAAAGTTAATAGGTTGCTATTGAACGACTACACTATTTAATTATCGTACAAAACTTGAATTCATTAAAACATTCATTAATGGAGAAAAGCAAAGAAATTTAGTCTTCATTTTTCTCTCAAAGTTGAGAATTAATAAAAATTTAATTTGAATTTCAAAATAAGACATATGAATAACAAATGAATTCAACATTTGTTTGGTAATAACGTAAGAGATTTATTAGAAAATTATTCTAATTCTAACGATTGGATCAAAATAGTTAAATGTTTTTTTGGAGAGTTTGCAAGTTTTGTATGATATGATTGTCATTTATTTTCATATAAATGTCATCAAATATTTTATTCGCTTTTATATGCATTTCAAAAGAAGTTATATTCTAATTAAATGAATATAAGATAACTGTAATTATTTGTTGTGAAGAAACCTCTTTTTCTATATAACCTTTCGTTCTCTGGATTACGCCATTGTAGCATTTAATGTCATGGTAAACTTACAACCTATTTTAACTGATTACATATAAAATAAAGATACTTGAACTGTCTTGCCAACAATTCTATTATTTTGGCTCTTTATTTATCAACAATTCGGTGAAATTAGGTCATTTTCATCGAATTCAAGAGTTTAAATTAAATTTAACCGAAAAAAACAAATTCAGAATCCCAAAGAGGAATTTTGATAAAACGGTAGTGTATTAAAATTGGAAAGTTTCTAAAAATTTCTCACGAGAAAGTTTCTAGAAATTTCTTGAGTAAAATTTCTCGGAGAAATTTTATAAGAGATATTAATAATTATTAATATCTCTTTAATTTGAAGTGACAATTTATTTTTAAAAGAACTTTCATTTATAATTTGATAGAGATC